>CM050429.1:29847381-29857381 GCA_027564155.1 Gymnocypris eckloni scoliostomus | reverse complement strand
AACTGAATGGGTTTGAAATACAAAATAACCAGGTGTGTGTGTATATATATATATATATATATATAAATAATTTTAAATAATTAATCGATATATTTAGAATCTTTAAATACAGATTTATAAATATACATTTAAAAATAAATATCTACATTTTAATAAAAATAATAATAATATCTTTATCATTGTAATTTCTTAGTTACACATTTTAAAGTTAATATATAATTTTTAATAAAAAAATTATAAATGAAAATTAGTATTATTTTTGCTTTTTTAGTAGTTAATATACACTGTGACATATGTAGTAATACTTTCACGCAACTATTAACAAACGTATTAGCCAACTAACTATATATATATAATTTTATACATTTTAAAATAATGATTAATTCATATAAAATAAAATCACCAATAATACACTATGCAATGAGTTTTAGTGCAGAACTGACATTATTAAATGTTAAAACTTTGTACTCTCAATGCATGGACATTTGATATGCAATTCAAATATATAAATCTTAAATGTATGCCTAAATATTTTTCTGAGCATGTGAAAGATGTGGTGTGATCTGTGTATCTGAGCTCGTACCGTGGATCCCGACCATCCCAGCAGTGCGTAAGCGAAGCGCTCCAGCGGCGGAGCCACCAGATCCACACGCACGGCTTTCCAGTCCCGTCCCGCTCTCGCACCCGTCTCCTGCTCACGCTTCAGCTTCACGATCAAGAAACACTTGCTGAAATGATCCATGGCCTCGAAGCGGTGAGTCGGCATCTGCCGCAGGTCAAAGGTCGACTCCTGGAGGTCTGAGTACAGCAGGATGTTCTGAGTAAAAAATATGAAATCATCAACATTTTATACTCATTCGTTGTGTTTTCACAATTCAAGCATGTGACCACAAAACCAGTCATAAGGGTCAAATAACTGAGCTATATAAATCATCTTTCCATTGATGTATGGTTTGTTATGATCGGACAATATTTGAAAATCTGGAATCTGAGGGAGCTAAAAAATCTAAATATTGAGAAAATCACCTTTAAATTTGTTCAAATGAAGTTCTTAGCAATGCATATTACTAAGTTTTGATATATTTACGGTAAGAAATGCACAAAATATCTTCATGAAAAATCTATAATTTTGACCCATACAATGTTGGCTATTGCTACAAATATACCTGTGCTGGTTATGACTGCTTTTGTGCTCCAGGGTTTTGCTTTGTTTTAATTTATTAAAGCAGTATATTTAACCTGAATTAACAGTGAATAAATAAGACAAAAATCCACAAATATAAACAACCTCTGTAAACGGTTGTTACAGTCCTCCTGCATTTATATTCCAGACAAAACTAATATTTTCCTGCATAATTGAGCAATTTGTCTTTGTTTTCCTCTCATACTCCACGTTAACTGAATGGAAATGAAGAAGCAATGCATTTAGTAGTTTGCGGTTCCACGGACTAAAGCCGTCGGCCCACACCGATGAAGCCTGATGTAATGTCCACCTTGAATAAGAGTTTGCTTGATTTAACAAATGATTCGGTGTCTGACAGACAGAAGACACATCAGAGCGCCGGCGCTAAATAAACTCCACAAAGCCGTGTGATTGGACTGAAGTGTGCTAGTAGTCGAACCGTTGAGCCGTTCACCAAACCGCAATCGCTTCCCATTCCACTAAAGAACACAGAACCTGAAATACAGGAAGGAAGGAAGGAAGGAAGGAAGGAAGGAAGGAAGGAAGGATGGAAGGAAGGAAGGAAGGAAGGATGGAAGGATGGAAAGAGGGAAGGAAGGATGGAAGGAAGGAAGGAAGGAAGGAAGGAAGGAAGGATGGAAAGAGGGAAGGAAGGAAGGAAGGAAGGATGGAAGGATGGAAAGAGGGAAGGAAGGAAGGATGGAAGGAAGGGAGGGAGGGAGGAGGAAGGAAGGAAGGAAGGAAGGAAGGAAGGAAGGATGGAAAGAGGGAAGGAAGGAAGGAAGGAAGGAAGGATGGAAGGATGGAAGAGGAAGGAAGGAAGGAAGGAAGGAAGGAAGGAAGGAGGGAGGAAGGAAGGAAGGAAGGAAGGAAGGAAGGAAGGAAGGAAGGAAGGAAGGAAGGAGGGAAGGAAGGAAGGAAGGAAGGGAAGGAAGGAAGGAAGGAAGGAAGGATGGAAAGAGGGAAGGAAGGAAGGAAGGAAGGAAGGAAGGAGGGAAGGAAGGAGGGAAGGAAGGAAGGATGGAAGGATGGAAAGAGGGAAGGAAGGAAGGAAGGAAGGAAGGAAGGAAGGAAGGAAGGAAGGAAGGAAGGAAGGAAGGAAGGAAGGAAGGAAGGAAGGAAGGAAGGAAGGAAGGAAGGAAGGAAGAGGAGAAAATAGAAGGTGAATTGATTTCGGCCGGCTGCGAGCGGCTCTGATTATCCAGCGCCTGACAGGGGCAGAACTAAGACGATCTACATTACAGATTGTCAGTTTAATTGCAGCACGCTTAATAACGGTCGCTCTACTGTATCCCTCTCACAGGCCATAAATCTGCAGCACTCGTCTTAAAGAGCAGTAACTGCCAGAGGCGTCCAGCTCCCGCCGCCCTCTCCATCCGTTAAACCCACAGAGCAGCCTCTGTGAACCACACTCGGACACATGATCACTCCGCAGATACACAGTCAACAGTATTCCATTTTCATGAAGGAACCACAGGGGCTTGTGAGTTGATGAAAGGGTAATTAAATATATAAATCTAAAATTAATAGTTTTAAATAAATAAAACAAAACAAAACACTTTGAACAATTAATGTTTTTTATGTCTTCTGCTCACCAGGGCTGCATTTATTTGATCAAAATTTAATTAAAAATGAAATATTATTGCAATTTAAAATTACATTTGACTATATATTAACGAAGAAAATAGTTATTTATTTGTTCTTGTCATCAAAACTGTATTTTCAGCATCATTACTCCAGTCTTCAGTGTCACATGATCTTCAGAAATCATTCTGATGCTGATTTTAAATTTAAAATAGTTTTCTATTTGAAATTCAGTCAAAGTTTCCACAAAAATATTAAGAAGCAAAACACTGATAATAAAAAGAACCATTATTAATAATTAACCTCCACCAATAATAATTCAAATCAGCATATTATTATGATTTCTGAAGATCATGTGACACTGAAGACTGGAGTAATGATGCTGAGAATTAAGGGTTCGATCACAGAAATAAATTACATTTGACAATATATTCATATAAAGAACAGCTATTTCAAAATGTAACAATATTTTGCGATTTTTACTGTATTTTTGATCAAATACATGCAGCCTTTGTGAGCAGATGAGACTTCTTTCAGAAATATTAAAAGTGTTAAATATTCAAAAATTTTGACCACTAGTGTATTAAAATGTGTTTTTGTGATATTAAAATAAGAATGTGTTACTTAATTATTTAAATGTTAACTTCTAAATATTTTACGTCAAACAGGTTCGGCTGGTAAAAAAATAATAATAATTATTTAAATAAATAAATAAAGAGTATAGACAATCCACCTGGATTTTGTGGAAATTGTTCAGATTTTTAAGGCCTAAAATGACTGAATTTGCTGCTACTTTTCTTAAAAATGTACTTAATATGCTTCAAGAAAAATATTACAGCGTCAAACAGGTTGGATTTTATTCCCCATCTTATGCTAATATTTTTTTATTGCAGTAATTAGACAAATAATGCAGAGTTTGCTTGATACTGCAGTAAATTGTACGATTACACAATCACAGAGTCCTGTATAGAGCTATAACGTGAATGTGAAGAGCAGCTCAGATCATTTGATCATGAGCTCATATTGACATCTTCGAGACATTTTACATATCCAATCTGAGCAGAGTTTGAGATGCTGCTGAGATCTCACTGAGGTCTAAAGAAACAACTAATACTATATAAACGAGATCTGATTTGCGATCCGTCTCTCTCAGAACAGCAGGCTTCAGTGGATTTGTGCAGAAACACACACGGCTGTATCTGAGCGCTCAAGGCCGCTGTATCTGTCCCGTACAGTACGTGACATTAGGATTAGAGCATCTCTCGTCACAGGAGCCAAAGATGTCCAGATGGTGCACTATGTCCTGTGCATCTGTGCTTCTGCAGTTACGTTTGCACACTACTTCGTATGCGATGGGAGACGACTTTGCAACACTTCAGTTTTGGCAGCGATCGTGAGGCTGAAGCTGCACCGTATGAATCTAAAGCACAGGAAAATGAAGTCTAACACAATGAATTTAGATGCAACACTTACAAGTGTGTTCACACTGACAGCAATTTACACCTATAAAGTTTTGCATTTTACATTTATTTATTTTATTTTATTTATTTAGTCATTTAGCAGACGTTTTATCGAAAGCGACTTACAAATGAAGACATTATAGAAGCAATCAAAACCAACAAAAGAGCAATAACATGCAAGTGCTATAGTCCTGGTTAGCCGAACGCAGTACACGTAGGAAGGATTTTTTTTTTTTTCAGAAAACTAGTATGTAAAATATAGAAACATTAAACTTAGTGTTAGTTTCACAAGAAAAGCTAGCAGTTTGAGAATAAATATGCAATTGATAGAGGGTCAAATGTGTGTGTTTTTTAAATAAAAAGAAGGCATTAGATTAAATAAAATGAGAATAGAGCGTGCTAGAGTTAGAGGGTCAGATAAAGATGGAAGAGATGTGTTTTTAGATGGGTAAGGATTCAGCGGCTGGGATTGAGTTCGGCAGGTCACCAGATGGGAACAGTTAATGATAAAGTCTGTGAAAGTGATTTTGTGTCTCTTTGGGATGGTACAGTAATGCGTCGTTCTCTTTGGGATGGCACAGTAATGCGTCGTTCACTTGCAGAACGCAAGCTTCTAGAGGCATATAAGTCTGAAGTAATGAATTTAGGTAAATTTATGCATTTAAAAGACACTTTTACATTTAGATTTGCATTTATTAAACACTTTTATCCCAAGCGACAATAGAGAAATGCGAACAATGTGTCACAGAGCCAACAATATTTATAGTGTAGTAGTCCTTTTATAGACTCGTGCTGTATGTTCAGACACACGCTCAGGCTTTGTGAAGGTTAAGGTCTTGCAGCTGTGAAACAACGAGGCGTTTTCATTCTCAATCACAGGAAACATTTCACTTCCCGACACAGAGATAAAGCTACACACAACACTGAGTTACTGCGGAGCTTTGCATCACACTACAAGCCATTGTTTCATCAGAAAACACCTCAGCAGTCCTCAATGCATTGCATGCATCTGATTCAAATGAATTAGGAGCTATAACTTGCTATAATTCAGCCTTTAGTAGTCGGTGCAGTACATACATCTGAATGCATTTAAATAGGAAAGTTCATCCAAAAATAAATATATTTAGTCACGCTCAGGCCATCCAAGATGTTTCTTCATCAGATTTGGAGAAATGTATCACTTGCTCACCAATGGATCACCAATGGGTTCCATCAGAATTATGGATTATGAACTTGTATATTAGTTATAAACGTCTTAATGTTGTATTTGTTTCATTTTTGTCTTCTCAAGGCATTAACTGATGGACTGAAGTGGATTATTGTGATGTTTTTATCAGACTCTCATTCTGAAATATGTCACATTAGAGGGTTGCAAATATGGTTTCGTGTTGACTTAGAGATAAAAATCAAATTTGTATTAAAAATAATCCATGCTAAGGTGACAGCTACAAGATCCGTGATATTTTTTTCAATGAAAACGCCACACGCACACATAAACAGCACAAGCAGGCGTGCATGTTTCTGCAAACACTAATCTGATGCTTCAGCATTTTAATGCATTTGATGGGTTTTTGGTGTCTTTTGAAGGCCAGGACTAACAGCTGACGCAGAGCACAACAGAAAGTGTGTCACCATGACGGAGTCGGAGACTTCAAACCCGCTGCCCCGAGAGCAAAGATTAGCTTGTGTTTGCACATCACGTTTGAACCGCGCCGCCTTTGATTCTCCAGCTTCTGCTGCAACTGTTGAACATGATTGCTGAAAGTGCTAGATCACAGCATGCATAGTGCGCATAAATCTTCCAGGAAACTATTCATGACTGACTTCATCTGCTATCTGAAAAATGCATTCGACAGGAGAGAAGTGATGCAGTGGAATTAGAGGTCTGCTACCCGACCCGAACCCGCGGGTCCCGAAATACTGTTGGGTTTCGGGTTAATGTTTAATGGATAGCTTCGGGCTCGGGTCGGGTTCGGGTTTGTAGCTAAACCCAAACTATATGCAGAGGCTTCGCTGCTTTCATAGACGCACGCACACACACATATCAGAGATCGCGCACAAACAGCACGGAAACTTTTATTAGTAAAATAGCTTCGACAGGCTACTGACTCGCAAGTCACAACATTATATTTATCTGCAATGAGGCGGCAAAATCGCTGTTTTTGAAGTAACTAAGCCTCATTGCTTGTAGAGAGACAGACGCAGGTTCACATGCACGCGCAACTTTCCTCGGTCTCTCTCTCTCTCTCCGCTCTCTCTCTCTCTCTCTCTCTCTCTCTCTCTCAGAATGTATGCGACGCTGCACCTGATGTTCACAAACTTTAATAACTGGTAAATGTTTGTGAAATGGCAGAACCTTGATTCATCCGCTTTCTTTGCATGCAATCGTGAAATGCAACCTTTTCCTTTTTTTTATTTGTTGGGGGCGGGGGATGGGGGATTTCGGTCGGGTTCGGGCTCTAAATTTAACTGTGCCGCTCGGGTCGGGTCGGGTCGGGTCAGACGATCTCGGGTACGGGCCGGGTTCGGGCTTCAGTTTTGAGCCCGTGCAGACCTCTAAGTGGAATGCAAATATTTAAGGCCAGAAATAATCAAGTATCCAAATGCTTGGTTAACATTGTACATGATGCAATATTTAAAACTTGAATTATTTTGTGTATAAGTGAAGTTTACTGTTAAGTGCACTGGTGTTAAACTCAGTTAGGATAATAAAGTTTATTGTTAAATTGATAAATACCCTGCCTCCATTACATATATTTGTCACATCATCATGAGTGTTTGATCACCACATTTGAGTTATCATTGCTAAAAATGTGTTTATGGATATACTGTATTCTATATACAGTACCAGTCAAACGTTAGGACACATGAATGGGAAGCGTCCGAACTTTTGACTGGTACTGTACTATAATATAGACAAAGAATATCGGCCGATATATCGATATCAGATATTATACATAATGCAAAATTTAAAACACAGAAAATAATGCAAGTATATATATTGTATGCACTTGTATTATTTTGTGTGTTTTTGCATCAGCACTCAAAAAAATACAAATACTACAACAAAAAACTCAATGCAGAAGCAATGTTGTGACATAATTATATTAATAATTTATTAACAATTATAATAATAATTATACATGTTTAATATAACAATAATTTCTGATGCATTTATCATGATATTGATAGTCTTATACAAGTTTAATAATGTTTTTCTTATAACAAAAATAACTCTAGATTTAAATACAGTAAAATACACCGTAAACATATTTAAATTGAAACTAATGTTACAGATTAAAGAGCAAAAGAATACAACTTTATTATTATTATTATTGATCATAAAGAATCATAATATTTTGCATTAATATCTAGAAATCTTTTCTGGCATGTTTTAATCTAGATTAAATATTTCAACTATAAAGACCATTTTTAAATCAATATCTAGGACATATTTCAGGGTTATTATATTTAACTAAAACTAATACAAACTAAGACCATAAAAATAAATAAGGAAAAATAAATAAATAATTGTGTGAAATAAATGTAAACTGAATGTTAAAACTCTATAGACCTTAATATTTCATGTAAATTGCTTTGAGTACCCAGAATATAAATAGTATATAAATGTAACAAATTATTATTACACACACACACACACACACACACACACACACACACACACACACACACACACACACACACACACACAAAACTGCTTTAAATGACAAAAACTTAAATTAAATTAGAATTTTACTAAAATGAAAAAATATAAAAATAAAATGAATTATATTAACAAAATATTGACAAAAAAATGATACTAAAATAACACTGGCATGGTTTAGTCCAGGTTTAAATGTAAAAAAAATTAAGTGTCAACAAATATTTCAAACATAAAAAACAACTACAAAACAATAATAAAGAATCAGAACATATTCAAGCAATATCAAGGGAATTTTAGACCAGATTAATAAATATTCAGTATGTATTAAGTATTGGTTGTACAGTGAATATAAATGTGTACGCATACGAGTACTTCTGCTGACGAGTGGTTCTCAGCTCCCTGTAATGAACCGAGTTCAGTGAGTTACACAGTATGAGATATAACTGCTGGGTCTGTGCTGGCTTGTCTGACAGTTGGAGACCCATGGCTAAAGGTTCGATCAGCAGGGGATGAAGAATCACTGACCCAACACTTCTGCCGATTGATTGAGGTGTCGACGCCAGCAGCTGTCCAGGACCGGCTCAGCAGAGGCTTCAGCGCCACACACACACCATCGATTATATTCACTTTATAATCGACCCTGACAACCAGCGGCTGAGTTAATGTTAACCACAGGGGTCAGAGGAAATATATAAATTCACATCTCCACCGCCACGACCCGCTGGATCATCTGAGACTGACCTTCTGGAGCAGCCAAAAAACTGATGAATAAAAAATGATGCAGGTGCCTTTTCACAAGGACATTTCTTATCCTTTCAGATGTATTTTACTGCTCACTCTCTCCGCAGGCTGGGTGTATAAAACACCATGATGTGATGCCATGAGCCTCGAGGGGCAACATCTAGCATGACAAGGTTACTCGACTTAAAATCGACCTTCTTTACCACCACTTAATCACCAGCTGTCTCTCGCCCCCTGGAGGCACGGAGGATGGACACGGGGTATTTGTTCTCAGCGGTTTCTCTGGCACAACTCAGACAACTTCAGATCAAGTAGTTTCTTTTTAGTGCCAACTTTGTCTCAGGATCTAAAATCACTATTAAAAAGTTTGAGGTTGGCTAGATTTTGAAAGTTTCTTCTGCTCACCAAGGCTGCATTTATGTGATCTAAAATACAGTTTGCGTGTGTGTATGTGGTGTGTGTGCGTGTGATGTGAGTGTGCATGTGGTTTGTGTGTGTGCGTGCGTGCGTGTGAGTGTGCGTGTGTGTGTGTGTGTGTGTGTGTGTGTGTGTGTGTGTGTGTGTCTCTGTGTGTGCGTGTGATGTGAGTGTGCGTGTGGTGTGTGTGTATGTGTGTGTGTCTGTGCGTGTCTGTGCGTGTCTGTGAGTGTGTCTGTGTGTGTGTCTGTGCGTGTCTGTGCGTGTGTCTGTGCGTGTGTCTGTGTGGTGTGTGTGTGTCCATGTGCATCTTCTTATGTAGAGAAACATATTTATCTAAGGCAGTAATGATATAAAATGGAAAGCTTGGACATGGACACTTAAGTTAAAGTCTCTTTCTGCTCTCAATTCAATTGTTTTCTGTCTAGGAGAAGCGATTGAGCTGTTCTCATTTGTGATGTTCGTTTCCCTCGAGATCAGATCTGAATGCAGGCGTGATCAGTGTGAAATGTTTCTAACACATCAGCTAATAACAATGTATAAGGACGGATAGCAAGCATTACAAAGCGAACGAGGAAGGAGTGCAGGCGCTGGGTTATTTTTAATCTCTGAAATGACAGAAAGGGCGACAGGCAACCCATCATCGGCCCCGTCGCCTCCCACTCACTCGCCGCATGAACTCCTCCAGGCTTCCAGGTGGCAACAACACGTGTTTCATCGCTCTTGTTCACTCGTAGCGGCTCCATCTATCTCTGCTTATGGTATTCACATTCTCATGTTCATGTCTCAGCAGGAGAAGTCTTATCTACTGACCTCTGCTCTTTACCAATGAGTCTCAAATAAACACCATGTCTACATTACATGCACACAGCACTTCATGATGTGTCAAGGCTAGATCATAATTACAATCAAATGAGAAATCTATACTGGAGATAGCAGAGCAATGCGGCA
>CM050429.1:29829881-29842381 GCA_027564155.1 Gymnocypris eckloni scoliostomus | reverse complement strand
TAACCCGACGTCAGGCTGAGTACTTCACATAACCCGACGTCAGGCGGAGTACTTCATATAACCCGACGTCAGGCGGAGTACTTCATATAACCCGACGTCAGGCGGAGTACTTCATATAACCCGACGTCAGGCTGAGTACTTCATATAACCCGACGTCAGGCTGAGTACTTCATATAACCCGACGTCAGGCGGAGTACTTCACATAACCCGACGTCAGGCTGAGTACTTCATATAACCCGACGTCAGGCGGAGTACTTCATATAACCCGACGTCAGGCTGGAGTACTTCATATAACCCGACGTCAGGCTGAGTACTTCACATAACCCGACGTCAGGCTGAGTACTTCATAACCCGGCGTCGGAGTACTTCATATAACCCGACGTCAGGCTGAGTACTTCATATAACCCGACGTCAGGCGGAGTACTTCATATAACCCGACGTCAGGCTGCTATTAAACTCTGCTTTTCGAACAAAACCGCAAAGTAAGAGAACTATATTCGTCCACTTTTTAACAATTCATGCAGCTTGCGAATTATTTAATGCAGGAGTTTTTTTTTAGAAATGAGCTATTTACTGCCGGATCCAATATTGAGCTGAGAGAAAACTGCAGTGAACTCTGAGCCGCTTGTTTTTCATGAGCAGGCACAGATTTATGGCTTGACAAACTGCGTTCCTATAATACAAAACACCTGCGGCTCTGTTCCAATACCTCCTGAGCATACAGTATATTAGCAGCATCCATACATCAAATGACCAGATTGAGACTATACATGTTTTATTTAAAAATACAATAAATGCTCATATAAATACATTTCTTATGAATGAATGTATAAGTTCATAAATACATTTCTAAATAATCAAATAATGATAAAAAGAAATGCATTCATAAAACAAATAAAATAATAGATGTCTAACTAAATAAATGGATGTGAAATTAATTTCTAAATAAATAAGACTTCTAAATAAACAAACAAATAAATAAATCCATATCCATACATTTCTAAAATAAAATTTCTAAATAAAAAATTATAATAAATAAATAATAATAAATATAATACTTTTTTTAATTCTATTTTCCAAAACCTATTGAGCAGCTTTGATAATTTCTAAATAAATAAATGCTTTTTAAACAAATGTTAAATGACGATCAATTGAGACACTCATATATATATATATATATATATATAAATAACTTTTATAAATATATTTCTAAATGTTTAAATAAAAAAATTAAAATACCATTAAACAAAATAAATTAAAATAAATTTCTAAATAAAATTAATTTCTAAAATAAAATTAATTCCTAAACAATATATTTCTAAATAAATACCTAGCATCCAAAATACATTTCTAAAAAATAAACAAAAACACATTTCTCTGCTCCAAAACTTGCTGTCTGATGCCTACACGAGCATCTAAATGAAATGACTGAATTGAGACGCTCTACTCAAACAGTGCTTTTGACATTAATTCACCAGTTGATTGTGAATGGTGTTTGAATGTTAGCATGTTCCAAAGTTAATATAGTACTGTTATTAGCATAGAAACAGACTATTTTCATGCTCATAAATAAGTGTTGTTAATGCATGCATGGCTGAACATCTCAGCTGAAGTAAACCTCTGGAGACTCTTAATGGAGCTGTTCATGTAAACGTGTGTATAAATAAAACTAAGGTGTGTGTTCATGTCACAGGAACTGGCTTCAATCCTCCAGGCAGAATACAGAAAATGAACCCGAGCCGCGCTGCTGTACGCGATTACAGAGGCAGCATGTCGCTGGTTTTTGATCCAGACTTCAGAAATCAGGCCTCAGAAGACACTACTAAACCTTCTTCAAACCCGCTGCGCCGATGGACCACACGCCGGCTCCGGTCCTCCTCCTCTGATGGAGATGTGTCAGATGCAAAGCCAAAACCTTGCACATGCAGGAGAGAACAAATGATCCTGGATCAGCCAGAAGAGCGTTTGATTCAAGTCCTCCAGGAACTTCCTTCTTATGAGTTCAGGAATGGTGATTATGATACGACCACGATTTTAACAGAAGTAAAACATGTATGCGTTTAGTTTTTTTCTAGATTTCTTAATCTTTTTTTCTCCCCCTTTTTAACATATTTTTGGAAAGCAAGTCATTGTAATATTATATTATATATTTTTTGTTTTATTTTAATCTCACTTCAGGTTTTAGTCATTTTGATATGTGCTTTTGTCTTTTTTTGTCTTTGTCTAGTTTTAGGTGTTTTTACAATTTCTATTTTAAAAACCTGTGTTGGATCATTTTTGTTTTATTCTTTTCTTACCACATACTTGAAAAAATAAGTCATTATTTTAGTATTATTCATAGAATTATTATATGATTATTATATTATATAAATATAATATTTTTAGTTCTATATGAAAGTATTTAATCCTATTTTCATTTAGCTTGACATTTTATAACCTTATTTTTCATTTTAAATGTAGGTTAGGATTTGTTTTTGTTTTCTGATTTTGTTATGCACTTTTGTTCTATTTCTATTTAGCTTTCATTCATTTTCCTATTTCAGTTTTAGCTTTATTCATTTTTGTACTTCAACCAAAACTTTTTTATTTGAATTAGTCATCAAGGGAACATTTCTACTTTTTGTTTACATTTTTCTTTTTTTATGGTTACATTTTTTTCTTCAAATTTGCAAAAATTTGTTTTGATAGTTTTAGTTAACAATAAGCTTGTTTATTGTTTGGAGAGGAAAAAAGTCAAGATTGATTATTACATTTAGAAACTACAAACTTGTTAAACTTAAACATGCATTTTAAAAACTCCACTCCGTGACAAATTCTTCAAATTTAACGATATTCAAAACAAAACAAGAATGAAAAATATATGTTTAAAACAAACAAATTATAGTTGCAGTTATTATAAATCAAAGACATTTATTTTTACAGTACAAGTCCAAATGTGCACTTTGACACATGCTTGACATTAAATGCATTAGTTGCTTTGAAATATAAATCTCATTATTTAAATGATTAAAAGCCTTGAAGTATACTCAAGAGTATACTTACTAACAAACACTGGATGCTGCATTAGTGCAATTTCATTATTAGCATGCTGTCAGAAAGAATAAGAGGAAATATAATCTGTCATAAACCAGCTAAATAAGCAGTTCTGGTTCAGATCACAATTCACAATCACAATTCTTCATCAACATTCATGATCAATACCAAATTATTATCCACTAATATTGTCATTATGGTGGCGCTCGTGAGCTTATCAAGTAAATACATTCATTCCGACACATCTTGAAGGCAGCATTAGTCTTCCACACTACAGCTAATGGCAACAGAGTGAAACCGAGTGAAAAGAGAAGGTCTCGCGGGTCGTTTTAGAGGAGTTTATTGAGTGGGCGAGTGATGTGACAGTGTTCATTTAGAACTCAACAAGCCTTGCTAATGTGCTAAAGTTCAGCGCTGGTGTGTGGGAGTTCAGCTCATCACAGAGCTGCATTAGCAGTCACTTCTAAACACAAAAACATGCATATAAACCCACTGCTGAACAAACAATATTAGCTTTAAAAGGCATGCTAATGCTGCAGTTCAGACTGCTTGGACACAATGATGAACGCTGAAGAGCAGAAGGTCATATTATATTTGAATAATTGTAATTTTAATGGCTAAATATCTTTGCATGTAAGCATGTGTTTTGCATTCAAAAAATAAACAATGTCATTTTACTCACTGTATTGTAACAGACTCTCAGACTTTCTATTGGGAAGTGAATTTCAGACATTATTTACTGAATATCGTCCATTATGCAATTGCTGTCTAATCTCATTTGCGCTTGCATACATTAAAACATGGTTATTCAAGACCGTTCTGCTAGGTTTGACATCATACTGATTTATGGAATAAACCGCATAGCAACACCATAGCAGTCTACCAGAACACCCCAGCAACTGCATAGTGAAATTGAAGTGACGTGTGGCCAAGTATGGTGACTCATACTTGAAATTTGTGCTCTGCATTTAAGCCATCCAAGCACACACACACGTGACACACACACACCGTGAACACACACCCGGAGCAGTGGGCAGCCGATGCTGCGGCGCCCGGGGAGCAGTTGGGGGTTCGGTGCCTTGCTCAAGGGTCTCGCCTCAGTCGTGGTATTGAGGGTGGAGAGAGAGCTGGACATTCACTCCCCCCACCAACAATCCCTGACGGACCTGAGACTCAAACCCACAACCTTCGGGTTTCAAGTCCGACACTCTATCCATTAGGCCATGACTGCCCCAGATACACCCACAACACCACAGCAACAGTATAGGAACACTATAATGTCCCACAACACCCCAGCAACAGTATAGGAACACTATAATGTCCCACAACACCACAGCAACAGTATAGGAACACTATAATGTCCCACAACACCACAGCAACAGTATAGGAACACTATAATGTCCCACAACACCACAGCAACAGTATAGGAACACTGTAATGTCCCACAACACCACAGCAACAGTATAGGAACACTATAATGTCCCACAACACCACAGCAACAGTATAGGAACACTATAATGTCCCACAACACCACAGCAACAGTATAGGGAACACTATAATGTCCCACAACACCACAGCAACAGTATAGGAACACTATAATGTCCCACAACACCCCAGCAACAGTATAGGAACACTATAATGTCCCACAACACCACAGCAACAGTATAGGAACACTATAATGTCCCACAACACCACAGCAACAGTATAGGAACACTATAATGTCCTGAAACACCACAGCAACAGTATAGGAACACTATAATGTCCCACAACACCACAGCAACAGTATAGGAACACTATAATGTCCCACAACACCACAGCAACAGTATAGGAACACTATAATGTCCCACAACACCACAGCAACAGTATAGGAACACTATAATGTCCCACAACACCACAGCAACAGTATAGGAACACTATAATGTCCCACAACACCACAGCAACAGTATAGGAACACTATAATGTCCCACAACACCACAGCAACAGTATAGGAACACTATAATGTCCCACAACACCACAGCAACAGTATAGGAACACTATAATGTCCTAAAACACCCCAGCAAACGAATAGCAACACCATAACAATATACCACAACACCCTAGCAGCCACATAGGAACACCATAGCCAAGTGTATTAGAAACAGAGCTAATTTTAGACATTGTCTATTGAATATGTTCCACTATGCAGCAGCTCTAGAATCAAACACAGTTCTGCCTGGTTTGATGTCAAACTGATTTTGCGTCTGCTGTCCATTTGCACCTGAACATTTTCTGAACAGCAAGAAATTTTCATGATGCTTTGTTGTCATTTTTGGAGCCTGACATGCCTGTTTTATTTCATTTTTTGTGAGAAGCCACGTGAAAGTCCCATGAGTACAGCATGAAAGCGAGTAAATTATGACAGAAAGTTTATTTTTGGTGTAACTGTGTAATATAATCACTAATACACACTGTAAGTCTCTCAGAAAGTGCAAATCCATACGGCTGAACTGGTGCTGCACACCCTTAAAGCGTTCCTGAAAATCACTCTGGAATTACTAGATATTACACGACAGCTATTTATTTGCTGTCATAGTGAAATACGCTGGTGTTAGAGACTGCATTCTGCTTCTCAGACATCACACATCTTTAGAAGAGCTTAAACGCTGAAATGCTAAATTAAACCCCTCTGACTTCTGTCACTTTCACAGGCTAAAAATACGGAGATGAGAGAGAGAAGATGAGACTGCAAGAAGAAGAGTGACGCATGAGTCTTCAAACACACAGAGGAATAACAGCTCGTACTAAACTCATTCATGAAAGCAGTGATTAGAAGTGTTTGCCAAGCCAACCACTATTACTATTAATGTTAAAAAACAACAACAAACGATTAGACTTTCAGTTGACAGAGTAACAAATCATTTAAAATATTAATAACTACATAACCATAAACTATCAATCACACATCAACACTAAAGTAAACCCCTATAATACTCTAGAAACTGCACAGCAACACCACAGTAATATCCTACAACGCCATACAGTACTAACTGCATAGCAACACCAGAGTAACCGATACAACACCATAGAGTACTAACTGCATAGCAACACCAGAGTAACCGATACAACACCATACAGTACTAACTGCATAGCAACACCAGAGTAACCGATACAACACCATACAGTACTAACTGCATAGCAACACCAGAGTAACCGATACAACGCCATACAGTACTAACTGCATAGCAACACCAGAGTAACCGATACAACACCATAGATTACTAACTGCATAGCAACACCAGAGTAACCGATACAACACCATAGAGTACTAACTGCATAGCAACACCAGAGTAACCGATACAACACCATACAGTACTAACTGCATAGCAACACCAGAGTAACCGATACAACACCATAGAGTACTAACTGCATAGCAACACCAGAGTAACCGATACAACACCATACAGTACTAACTGCATAGCAACACCAGAGTAACCGATACAACACCATGCAGTACTAACTGCATAGCAACACCAGAGTAACCCCCTACAGCACTATAGCAACACCAGAGTAACCCCCTTCAGCATTATAGCAAATGCATAGCAACACCAGAGTAACCCCCTACAACACCATACAGTACTAACTGCATAGCAACACCAGAGTAACCGATACAACACCATACAGTACTAACTGCATAGCAACACCAGAGTAACCGATACAACACCATACAGTACTAACTGTTTAGCAACACCAGAGTAACCGATACAACACCATGCAGTACTAACTGCATAGCAACACCAGAGTAACCGATACAACACCATAGAGTACTAACTGCATAGCAACACCAGAGTAACCGATACAACACCATAGAGTACTAACTGCATAGCAACACCAGAGTAACCCCCTACAGCACTATAGCAACACCAGAGTAACCCCTTCAGCAATATAGCAAATGCATAGCAACACCAGAGTAACCCCTACAACACCATACAGTACTAACTGCATAGCAACACCAGAGTAACCGATACAACACCATACAGTACTAACTGCATAGCAACACCAGAGTAACCGATACAACACCATACAGTACTAACTGCATAGCTACACCAGAGTAAACGATACAACACCATACAGTACTAACTGCATAGGAACTCCACTGTAATCTCCTACAACACTCTAGCAATGGCTAACAACACCAGAATAACCCATACAACACTCTAGCAACTACATAGCAACACTCTAGAAACCTCATAGAAACCTCATAACAGCACCATAGTAATCTCCCATAACACCTTAGTAACCGCATAGCAATACCATAGTAACATCCCATAGTGATGCTGGTGACTCAGCAAGGGCAAGCACGCCTCACAGTTTATTTCCCAGATTTCAGAGTTTAGTACAAATTCAGTTTCAATCCAATATTGCAATATAATTTCTGGTCATATTTCACAGAGTCAGTTGTGGTACCCATTAGTTGTAATATCCGCTGTGAGCCGATCGGGACAGAACAGTGATTTCTGTGGATAATTGATCAGAGAGACGTCACACCTCAGTTATCCTCGTTCCTTTTCATTTCTAATGAGCTGTGCTGAAATGCAGCACATCTTTCTTCTGCTTTCGCTGCACTGGCACAATTCAGCCGACTGCACACGCTAAAACCATCAGCATAAACTCACTTTACCTCTATCAGCTCAAATTCAAACACGCTGGTATAATGTGGGACAAACCTTCTTGTCCTGCTACAGGCGGAGCGGCTATGAGTCCTGCTTTCATTTCACTTACAGACGTCAGTCAAACACAAGCGCTGACTTCAGTCTGTCTCATTAATCTCACGTCGTCTCATCTGAGCTCAGACTGTGTCGAAAGAGATGATTAATAGCCTTTTCAAAAGCATAAGAAAGATTCACACAAAAATTTGCAAACAGCAAATTAAGAAAATGCAAGGAATAAATTGAATTGAACAATATACGTCAATAGGATCTCTAAACCAAAATATATTGTTTTATCACCACTTTAAAGGGGACATCGGATGCTGAATGTACTTTAACACTGTGTTTGCTTATAAATGTGTCTTAGCAGTGTGTGGAAACTACCAACCCACAATAAAAAAATAATATATATTTTTTTAAATGGCCAAAAAACCAAGCCGTTTTGATTTTCTGAGCAGTATTTACATTTACATTTACATGTATGCATTTAGCAGACGCTTTTATCCAAAGCGGGTAGATTTAGGGTAAGGGTAGGTGTGGACTGGTAGGCTTAGGGTAAGGGTAGGTGTGGATGGGTAGGTTTAGGGTAAGGGTAGGTGTGGACGGGTAGGTTTAGGGTAAAAGTAGGTGTGGACGGGTAGGTTTAGGGTAAGGGTAGGTGTGACGGGTAGGTTTAGGGTAAGGGAGGTAGGAGTAGGTGGCAGGTTTAGGGTAAGGGTAGGTGTGGACGGGTAGGTTTAGGGTAAGGGTAGGTGTGGACGGGTAGGTTTAGGGTAAGGGTAGGTGTGGGCCAGGTGGACAGGTAGGTTTAGGGTAAAAGTAGGTGTGGACGGGTAGGTTTAGGGTAAGGGTAGGTGTGGACGGGTAGGTTTAGGGTAATAGTAGGTGTGGACGGGTGGGTTTAGGGTAAGGGTAGGTGTGGACGGGTAGGTTTAGGGTAAGGGTAGGTGTGGACGGGTAGGTTTAGGGTAAGGGTGGGAGTGGACGGGTAGGTTTAGGGTAAGAGTAGGTGTGGACGGGTAGGTTTAGGGTAAGGGTAGGAGTGGACGGGTAGGTTTAGGGTAAGAGTAGGTGTGGACGGGTAGGTTTAGGGTAAGGGTAGGTGTGGACGGGTAGGTTTAGGTAAGGTAGGTGTGGACGGGTAGGTTTAGGTAAAGTAGGTGTGGACGGGTAGGTTTAGGGTAAGGTAGGTGTGGACGGTAGGTTTAGGGTAAGGGTAGGTGTGGACGGGTAGGTTTAGGGTAAGGTAGGTGTGGACGGGTAGGTTTAGGGTAAGGGTAGGTGTGGACGGGTAGGTTTAGGGTAAGGTAGGTGTGGACGGGTAGGTTTAGGGTAAGGTAGGTGTGGACGGGTAGGTTTAGGGTAAAGTAGGTGTGGACGGGTAGGTTTAGGGTAGTAACGCATTACTTTTTAATTTACAAGAAAATATCTGAGTTACTTTTTTCCCATTTATTGATTGACTGATGCGCTGTGTGAACATGTTACTGTAGTTCTAGACTAAATATGAATGTGTATTAATTAATCCCACTCGCAAAAAAACTGATTCAGTATTCATCAAAATTATCACTCTAATTATCAAATTATACTCACTTATTTGTATTCATCAAAATGAATTAAAACAGTGAAATGCAAACTCAGAATATGACGCAAGCCTGCAATAATTAAATATGTTAAACAACACAAATATATCTAATCTCATTTTATTAACCGATGTGTTTGCTGCTGACCTTTGATGATCAGTTCAACCATATTAATAAGCAAAAATTACTTTAGCTAAACTAACAATTGTGCTTCGTTGTTTTTATTGCTGAAGAGTGTTGAACTTCTCCTGTGTTCTTCTGTACAGACGTGATTTACTCGTCCTTCAGTCTGAGATTTATTCATTACATTTTTGGTGTGAAAGGCTTTTATATTTGCTATAAATATAACTTATTGTATTAAAAACAAACAATCAAGCCCTGCTCATATTTAAAAAGTAACGCGAAAGTAACGCAAAAGTAACCTAACACATTACTTTCCATAAAAAGTAACTAAGTAACGTAATTAGTTACTTTTTTAGGGAGTAACCCAATATTGTAATGCATTATTTTTAAAAGTAACTTTCCCAACACTGGTGGTAGCACAATCTGGTAACATTTTTCACTATCGATTTGTGCTACCTATCTTTTTTAATGGGATGTAGCACAATCTGAGCAGGTAGCACAAATCGTCAGAACACCATCTCTCCACACTCGGCTGTGAAGTCTGTCACAGTGTATATCCTGATCCTCTGTAGATGTTAAAACACGAACTATTCATACGGCACACAGAGGTAAAGCCAGACATCACTAACACAGTCACGGCCAGCGTGCGACGCCTGCCCAAGTTCAAATAGCAGATTTCGACAGAGCTTAGCCTCGACAGAGCTGCAGAAGTTTTTGAAGACTGTTTCGGAGATAAACATGATGTTTTCTCGCTGTCGTAATCCCGTTACACTGATGCTCAGTCACATTAGTCATCCTGAGATATAGAGAAGTGTCATGTGAGGAAAACTCATATAGCACCCGTGACTAATAGCTCTATAGTCAAAACCTCGCTCAATTACACCCTCCGTCAATGTCAGACGTCAGCTCCTGATGAATACAGCGGCTGACGCACAGTTTCACGTAGGATTGGGACGGCTGTATCCAGCAACAAAACCTGGCCATTTATGTATTTATATAGATTTATGTTTTGCAGATGCACCGCAGTCGAGTGCTGAAGGTCTGAGATGGTGTGATATCTATTTATAATCGGCTTCAATTGTGTTGCAGCACCGCATTATTCACATCCGCTCCTTCAATACAGTTCATATCAGCAATTACAAATCACACTCACAGAGAGTACATGACATGAACATCATCTAACGGAGAACATCTAACAGAGACATATATATATATATATATATATATATATGCAGATGCAGTCGAGTGCTGAAGGTCTGAGATGGTGTGATATCTATTTATAATCGGCTTCAATTGTGTTGCAGCACCGCATTATTCACATCCGCTCCTTCAATACAGTTCATATCAGCAATTACAAATCACACTCACAGAGAGTACATGACATGAACATCATCTAACGGAGAACATCTAACAGAGACATATATATATTATATATATATATATGTGTGTGTGTATATATTGTATATTTTTGGGAGTGATATTTTTAATATTTTATATTTTTGGGAGTGTTCCTGTGGCTCAGTGGTAGAGCATTGTGTTAGCAGCACAAAAGGTTGTGGGTTCAAATCCCAGGGAACACACTGATAAAACTATTTATAACCCGAATGTACTGTAAGTCGCTTTGGATAAAAGTGTCTGCTAAATGCATAAATGTAAATACACACACATATGCATATATATATAAAAAATGTATATATACAACTTTTTTTATTTAGATGATTTTATACATAAAAATGCACTGGGTATATATACACACATTCATATATATGTAAATGTATGTGCAGGCATATATGCATATGAATAGTTTATTTGCAAAAATAGATGTACATTTATTTTTCAAAAATCTAGTTTTTATTATGTTATCATATTTTTATTGTTATTTAACTATTTTTTTTTTACTTGATCAAAATAACCCAACTGCAGTTTGATTAAGATTAATTGGAATGAATTAATCCATATAATTAAATATATAAATGAAGAAAATATATTCCACTAAAAATCTCTCTCTCTCTCTCTCTGTGTGTGTGTCTCTCTCTCTCTCTCTGTGTGTGTGTGTGTCTCTCGCTCTCTCTCTCTCTCTCTGTGTGTGTGTGTGTCTCTCTCTCTCTCTCTCTCTGTGTGTCTCTCTCTCTCTCTCTCTGTGTGTCTCTCTCTCTCACACACACACACACACACACACACACACACACAGTGTAATATAAATATACATAAAAACATGCATTTAATCAAACTAAAACTGGGCTTGATTGGTGTGAAATGGCAAAACAGCTGGAAATTAAGTTTGAAGTTAAGCTAATTGTGTTTAGCTGTAACAGTTAGTTTGTAACAGTTGCTAAGGTGTTCTGAGCGGTTGCTAAGCAGTTGATACTGCATGATCCATCGACAGAGAGCCAGACTCTGAAGACTCCATCAGTGTAAGTCTGAGGGGTTTCTGGGATATTTCATTATCTGCTTGAAGTCTGATCCGTAAGAACAAGATAAAACCTCCAAAGTCAGAACAGGCTGGAGGTCTGCGCTGAGTCTGCTTGCTCCACGAGGACTCAGAGCCAGACATCTCATCTGAGTTTTCACGTAATAAATCAAACACACTTTTCAGTTTGAGTTTGTGTCTGACTTTCGTGAAGCCAATCAAAACAAACGCATCAAACCTCATTAACACCGCGCGAGTCGCTGACATCACGAAAAGTCACGGCCTCCAGTTCTTCGAGTGACTATAAACACTGTCACATCTTCAGAAAGACGCTTCATCTGTCATCTGTTGTGTAGGAGAGGTGCGGTTGTGACATCTGTTCAGCCCGAGCTAATAATATCTCTCGCACGGCAAGAACTAAAGCACATCAACAAGATTTACAAAGCAAATACGAAATAAAAAGCCAGCCTGAAATAAACCACTACCGACAAGATAAACTAGTTTACTGACACGGTGCACGGTGATAGTGCTGATTTCACTTTAACACACTTATCTGAGTGTCAGGACCATGTTATCTGGGAATAACGGCACCGTATCGCAACAAAACAGATGTCAAAGCATCTGGAAATCTGCACTGATCTTATTCACCAGAGCGTAGGTACATTATTA
>CM050429.1:29817381-29819881 GCA_027564155.1 Gymnocypris eckloni scoliostomus | reverse complement strand
GAGCCGCAGTCGAAGATCTCCTGTGAAGATAGAGACGTCACACACAAAGCACTCAATCCAGCTCAATGTATTCCTGAGCTGTTATGATTAAACACGCTAGCTCTGCATGATCTACACACACACACATGGCATCCTAGTTAATTGCAGCTTAATAAGTCTAATGAAATCGCTCGTTGCATTGTCTCCCATCGCTGTTGTGAAGATGCTTTATGTGCTCCGTGTATTAATCACATTCACAGTGTGCTGCTTTCACATTTATCCCTGTGAATGATTGACTTTCCCATCAAACACGCTTCCCATTAATCAGAGAAGTTTCCCAGTGAACATTTGGAGAATCCTCCCCTTCATATCAGTGATTATCACAGAAGACAGTCAATGATCAATGATCGTTTTAGGGTGAACCAGTCATTTAACTGTCTGTAATTGTTTAAGCAGTCGATGGGAAGCCGTACTCAATTCATGATCATCAACCAAATGGAAAGCACTCGAGATATGAGGAACAATATAGAGACGTTAGAGTTTTGATTTGATGTTTTATGCTGTCAGTAATCTCACGACACAAAGAAACAGTGTTTTTGTCACGTCACTCAATTATTAAAAGCTAATTGTCTTTCATTTTTAAAACGGCATAATATTACAAGCTCTTCTTTGTATTCTCCAGACTTCGTCTGTCAAACGAACACAAAAACACAAATACTGCAGGATCTTCAACTAAATGAAGGAGAATCTCATAAAAACACGCCACATTTAACCCTAAAATCAAAACATGGTCTTATATATATATATATATAAATCCTGATTATACTGTTTTAATCTAATGTAATGTTATGCTCACAAAAATCATATTTATCTGATTGAAAACAGTAAAACAATTCTAAACAGCTGTTTTCTAAGTGAATATGTGTTAAAATGTCATTTATTTCTGTGATCAAAACTGTATTTTAGCATCATTACTCCAGTCTTCAGAGTCACATGATCTTCAGAAATCGTATATATTTAAAGCTTCAAATAATATTTAAATAAATTATATTAGCATTTTGTACTATATGTAATAAGGGGCCAAAAGGAAATATCTGAAATCTCAAAATAGATTTATAAATCCTGAAAATGAAATATTTTGCCAAATTTTAGGACCATTAAGATTTTAACTATTATCATATTTTACATTTAGATGAGCATGAATCAAAGGCAATACATTAAAAGCTTTCTTAAATGCTAATTTAAATAATATATTACTAGTGAGAATTTTAGGGGAAATATGCTTAATTGTTATAACAATAATCTTTGCAATTTATTGGTTTTGCTTATAGTGTGAAATATGACCCGGACAGGTTCTCGACAGATGTGAGCTTCACTATTTGATCTCATTTAAAACCGACTCAAATGTGTTTTTGGTGAAATGCTCAGGAGAACAAACCGCAGCGGTGTGCAGCTCAGATGACTGCTGATGTGTGTGTACTGACTGAGAGAGACGAGACGATCACCTCCATGATGGCCCTGCTATGTTCTCCGAGGCAGGGCAGATGCTGCGTCTCCTCCAGGCGTCTCAGGCCAGCGGGGAGGCTCTTGAGCACAGACGCGGCCCTTCTGAACGCCAGGCTCGGCCCCTGGTTCCCACTGAACTCCAGGTTCTCCGCCAGCAGCTCCAACGCATCCTACAGCAGCAGACACGAGGAGATGTTTGGGTTTCATTTTTAAAACCGCGTAATATTACGAGTTCTTCCTTGTTTTTCCAAACACAAACACACAAACTCATGCAGAACAACTGCAGGATCTCCAGATAGATGCAGGTGAATGTCCTTAAAATATGCCACAAAATCAAAAGAAAACAAAATCATAATGTTCTCAAATAAGCTTTAAAAATAGAGAGAGAGAGAGAGAGAGAGAGAGAGAGAGCGAGAGAGAGAGAGAGCGAGAGAGAGAGAGAGAGAGAGAGAGAGAGAGGCGAGAGAGCAGAGAGCGAGAGAGAAGAGAGCAGAGAGAGAGAGAGAGAGAGAGAGAGAGAGAGAGAGAAAGCACATAATTCAATGCATATGTTTATATGTCTTGAATAAATTAACCAATTTGATTCTAAAGCATAAAATAAATTAATAAATATTTCACATAACTAGCACTATAAGACCATAAAACTATTTTTGTTACTTTAAAACTTTTTTGAAAACTGAAAAGTGAAATATAATAAAATATACAAAAAACAAAACAAAGCAAAATTGACTGAACTAAAACTAAAATTTATGAAAATTAGACATATTACAAAAAAATATATATATATATATATAGAAAAAAACTAATATAACCATTAAATTTTTTTATATTAAATGAGCATAAATAAAACATAGTTCATCAAATATTTTCATAAATTACCATTTTAATCATATTATGTTTGCGCATATTTTAATGAGCATTTTAGGGGAAAATGTACTTAATAGTCATCATGACAATAATCTTTATGACAATATAATTGACTGATTTCACCTTTAGGATGAAATACAACAGGAGA
>CM050429.1:29807381-29812381 GCA_027564155.1 Gymnocypris eckloni scoliostomus | reverse complement strand
CAGTGGCTGTGATTCCCGGTCGGCTGTATGATGAAGCGCGGGGTCGTTACAGAGATTGATTCAGCAGGAAAGACCTTCTCTGGGATGCTGTTAGCACAGCTGTGGCACCAGAGGCCAAGAGATGAAAGCAAACAACACATTAATGTCTGTTTACACCCTCCACATTAAATCAGCCAGCATTCATCTACACTCACGCTCTTCTGCGCTTTCACAGCGTGACGGTCAGAGCCGCTACATACGGATGCACTGGTTGATCTGAGGTCTGGCAGAGATGGAGAGATGGAGAAACTTTGAGAAAGAAGTGATGACAGAGTGCAAGAAACAGAATGAGAGAAAGAAAGAAGACACGCAGTAGCTCGGATTTACAATGTTTAAATATATATATATTATGGAAATTAAGAGATACACACTATTATATAATTAGATATTACAATTGATATAATAATTATTATTTATATATAATGATTCTATATATTTTTTTATATTATTTATTATTCATGCTAATATTTTTTTTTTTACTAAATAACTTTTTTTAAACAGTTGATTAAAGTGTTTTTCATAAATGCATAATTGCATAAAATCGATCCAGCAACCGCATAACATGGTAAAAATATATGGTAACATGGCAAAAAGCCTGTAATAATTATGAATAATATTTAATACATTAACTATTATTGAATATATAAACATGCAAAATTCATCCATAACCATTTTCAACCATAACCATTTAAAATAGCAACTTACAGTATGCAAGAAACAGAGAAAGATGTTTTAAAATGTCTAAATATTAAAAAATATTATTATGATTCATACAATTATTAAGAAAATATTATATAATACGTGTAATTATTATATTTTATGTATATATTATTATTACTACTAAATAAATTATAATGCAATTATTGTAATTACTTTGTTTTTACTATTTGATATTACTATAAATCAGTTGATTTGAAGTGTTTTTCACAAAACATATTGCATTAAATTAATCCAGAACACCCTAGCAATCACATAATGTGGGAAAAACATTTAATAATAATACAAATTAAATATATAAACATGCAAAATTCAACCATGCATCCATATTCAACCATAACAGCAATTCAAATAATATTAATAATAATAACTAAATAAATGATTATTTAATAATCTAATATATAAACATGCAGAAACAACCAGAAAGTCAACTACACAGCAAAATGTTCAAGTCCTCCCAGAACACACCGCTATAATTGACTTTAGAACGTTTAATATACGTATATTAGGAAATGCATATGCTGGACAAACATGGAGTCTGTGCATGCGGTAAGAGAAGAAGAGGATCGGATGGACTCATGGGAAAAGTGCTGTGATTGACCGTTCAGGATGTGTTTTGGTGTTTCTGACACCTGCACACCTGTTACGTGTCAACCAGACACCTGCAGCACATCTCTCCTCACATCAGTACACGGGGAGTCATGGCCTAATGGTCAGAGAGTCAGACTCGTAATCGAAAGGTTGTGAGTTCGAGTCTCGGGAGTGAATGTACAGCACTCTCTCCACCTTCAATTGATAGTTTTCAGTCACGTGACCGGCTCGAAGACCTGGAGAGCAAAACGCTCGTAGATCTGCAGCACAAGCGTGTCAATTTTCCCAAGTTTCCCAGCCGCAAATATTTAGATCACCTCTCAAAACAATAAGACAAACGTATTTCTGAAATAAATTCAACTTTTGGCCATTTGTAATCCAAATTAAGCACCCGCGGCAATATTTCAATCATAAACAGTGTGACAAAACATAGTAAACACACTGAAAGTGCCTTAATATATTTAAAACAGTAATATTAAAAGATCAAATTCAGGAATCACTACATTAATGATGCATAGTTTACACGGGTAAGCAGATGAGGCCGGGACATGAACGCAGTCCGCTAACGGTTCAGTGTTTTCCTTCTAATGGTTTTCTATGAGAAGCCATTTAATGTGAAACTTTGCACATGTTTTTATATTCTGGCTTCATCATCTTGCCTGTATGAAATATACATCATCAATAAGGTGTCCACTGAATCTCACCTTTTAATATCTGTGTCTTTAGGAGGCAGAGGAGGATCACGCGGCGGAAGAGGAGGCGGTCAGTAGAGCAAAGCTTTGTTTAGTTTCGCTCCTATAAGAGTGTGACGTAACATTAAAACTATCAGTACCACGACTGAGGTGCCCTTGAGCAAGACACCGAACCCCAAACTGCTCCCTGGCGCCGCAGCATCAATGGCTGCCCACTGCTGTGTGTGTGTGTGTGTGTGTGTGTGTGTGTGTTCACAGTGTGTGTGTGTGTGTGTGTGTGTGTGTGTGTGTGTGTGTGTGTGTGTGTGTTCACTGTGTGTGTGTGTGTGTGTGTGTTCACTGTGTGTGTGTGTGTGTGTGTGTGTGTGTGTGTGTGTGTGTGTGTGTGTGTGTGTGTTCACTGTGTGTGTTCACACTGTGTGTGTGTGTGTGTTCACAGTGTGTTCACTGTGTGTGTGTGTGTGTGTGTGTGTGTTCACTGTGTGTGTGTGTGTGTGTGTGTGTGTGTGTGTGTGTGTTCACTACTGTGTGTGTGTGTGTGTGTGTGTGTGTGTTCACAGTGTGTGTGTGTTCACTACTGTGTGTGTGTGTGTGTTCACTACTGTGTGTGTGTGTGTGTGTGTTTCTGTGTGTGTGTGTGTGTGTGTGTGTGTGTGTTCACTACTGTGTGTGTGTGTGTTCACTACTGTGTGTGTGTCCTATCCTACCCATAAGCTGAACAGTCTTTGTTATCATCTATTAGACTATGTTTATACATTTATTTTGTGAATTGGTGTGTATTATCTTCTTGAATGTTTGAGTTGAGCTCCGTAAATAAATTGAAATAGAGACGTCTTGAAATGCACATCAGGTGTTGTGATTCTTTTAATATGTTCGTTCTGTGTCCTTTTATTTCATTGTATGAATTAACGAGCCTTAAAATGGTTATGAGCCATAACAGTCTGGGACTAGGCTTAAGCCATGTCTGTGAAACCGGGGGTTAAAGTCTCATTTCTATGGTGTCAAAAAATCTGATTCCAAAACGATTTTCACAACAAGTGTTTACGCTTTCAAATGATATCTAATTTAATGATGATTGCTAAAATTTATGATAACCATAATAAAAATAAAAAGTACTAAAGGTAACACAGAGCAGCAAGCGTCCTGATAGCTAGACGCTGGCAGTTAACCGGTTAAACACCTCTGGTTTACCAATGCATTCAGATGTACTAAGCAAAATGCTCAACCGCAGCAATAAGACACACTGTAAGTAGACGAATGTGATGCAACATTTAGATATTTAAATATATAAGAACTAAAATGCACACTTATGACATTTGTAGCCTAGACGAAATGATGATTATATCTCTGAAAAATACCCTGATCTCTTCCTGTAATAGACAATCAAGTCTCTGTTTTCCATTAAAATATCATATTTTCCAGTGAAATACAGAAGAGGTTTTAATCTGTGCTCTCGGTTACGGTTCACCTCATCCTGTCAGTCTTTGGTGTTTTTCTCTTTCATCATAATTGATTTATTAACATTGCTGAACGCAAAATACGAGTATACGCAAATGTCAAATCTGAAACAAAACATATTATTCTCACACTGTTTTTCTCTTGATTAATGTTCAAAGAAGCACAACACATCAGCTGTAATAATCAGCGAGCGACGCCTCATGCATCCAAAAGCTCTTAAACCTCCAGCGTTCGTCAGTCTAATTCTGGCACCGAACATGCGCCTCGTGAGGAAAGTTTAGCAGTTCTGGCAGCGTCTCAAGAGCTGCTTGTAATTTTCCTCGCAAAAGCTCAAGGTGAATCTGTTTTGGGCTTATGTTTGAGTATCAAATAAATATTTAAAGCAGTACATGACTGAAGTTTTGCTCGACAACTGATAACAGGCCTGTAACCTTCCAAACGCAAATCACAAGACAAAACAAGAGCCGTCTGGCGATTATGCCTGAGTTTACACTTCTTGTGAGAAAATAAAAACCTCCACATGTGTTGATCTACATTTGACTAGACTCTATCTTTCACCTCACACCAGCTGATGTCCATGAGTAATGGCAGATATTACACACAGTACAATTTTGCCATGTCAGACTATAAAAGATTACTTCTGAGATTAAAACATATTTTAACTAAAGATGAACTATCCACTTAACAACACCCTAGCACCTAAAACACCCTTGAAACCACTTAACAACACCTTAGTAACTCCAAAATAACCACTTAACAACACCCTAGCACCTAAAAACCCATTGAAACCACTTAACAACACCTTAGTAACTCCAAAATAACCACTTAACAACACCCTAGCACCTTAAAACCACTTAACAACACCTTAGTAACTCCAAAATAACCACTTAGCAACACCCTAGCACCTAAAACACCCTTGAAACTACTTAACAACACCCTGGTAACTCCTAAATAACCACTTAGCAACACCCTAGCACCTAAAACACCCTTGAAACTATTTAACAATACCCTGGTAACTCCTAAATAACCACTTAGCAACACCCTAGCACCTAAAACACCCTTGAAACCACTTAACAACACACTGGTAACTCCTAAACAACCACTTAGCAACACCCTAGCACCTAAAACACCCTTGAAACCACTTAACAACACCCTGGTAACTCCTAAACAACCACTTAGCAACACCCTAGCACCTAAAACACCCTTGAAACCACTTAACAACACCCTGGTAACTCCTAAACAACCACTTAGCAACACCCTAGCACCTAAAACACCCTTGAAACCACTTAACAACACCTTAGTAACTCCAAAATAACCACTTAGCAACACCCTAGCACCTAAAACACCCTTGAAACCACTTAGCAACACCCTGGTAGCCACCCAGAACTCCCTAGCAACACCCTGGCACCAACACATCCTTAAAACCACTTAACAGTGCCCTGGTAACTACCCAGATCATCTAAGTAACCGCTTAGCAACATCCTGGTAACCATGCAAAACACC
>CM050429.1:29777381-29804881 GCA_027564155.1 Gymnocypris eckloni scoliostomus | reverse complement strand
AGAGAGAGAGACTCATAAATCAATCAGAAGATGTTCAGTCAATTTTAGATCAAAATAAACAAGTGGCATGAATCAGTTCACAAAGCCTCTCAATATTTAATACACTTAGAATCACTTTGCCATACTTACATTTACAGTATTAGTGGTGTTTGCTAAAACAAGTAACTGCTTGTCATGCAGATCAAACCATAGACTTGCAATGAAGGAGGGTCCCTAGCAACCATCCAGAATACACCTTGCCAACACCTAGAAGATCTTTAAAATTACATAGAAAAGCCCTAACAACCATGTGGAGTGCCCTAAAGCAACATCCTGGCAACCACCCAGATCACACTAAAAATGACAAGGTAACCGTATACCAACACCCTAGCAACCACTCAGAATAACATAGCAATGCCCTGGATACATCATAGATCCCCTTAGACACAATTACATACCAAATACCTATAGCAACCACCCAGAATACCACTCTAGTAACCACTCTTGAAACTGCATAGCAACACTCACTTTTAGCATCACAGCAGGGTCTTGTGCGCAGGTAAACACTCACATTATCCCCAGAGCACGTGAGAGTCTGGTTACACCTGCTGAGGAATGCTTATCTCGTCACACATGAACCGCACGATAACGAGAGGATGCATCAGAATCAATTACAGCTTTATGAATCACAATCACAGCCAGTTTAGCCCTCATGAATTGGCGTTTGATTATTCACCCGTCCCGACTCACTAAAGGATTACAGCTGTAATGTCAGCGCCTGGGAATAATTGCCCGATGCAACGGGAGTCTGTACCCGTGAAAATGGCCTGCGCAATCATCTCGGCACATTGTGATAATGGCCGATTCAGAGATTCAGCAGGGAAAGTGAACGCTAACACGCTGTTCTAACCCTCAGCTATTTTAGTATGAATGAAAAGAGGCCTGATATCTTCACTCCCCTCCAGCAAAAGCATCGAGCGCTCAGAAGGGAGACAAATCAGAGCCATTATCCACCGTCAGGGCCGTCACCTCCTTCACAAGCATAAAGAGACTGCATATAATGCCTGTATGATGACTATTTCAGGGCCAATCAGAAACGAACCTGGTCCTCCATTAAGTTATGATAGTTAAAGGCACGTTCAGATTTAATTTCCCTTCCTGTGACACCAGACCTCGCTGTGGGGCTTCGTATGCATTTTCACTGCCACTCAGGAAGAACATATTCATTTCCAATGTCTAAAAAAACTCAGTTTTATCCCAGTCTGCAGTAAGACTGCGTGGAGAGAAGATGGAGATTCGACAAGGTCTCAAACTGCTCAGATTCACCAAGTGTGAAGTCCAAAGTCTAATATTTCCCATCAAATTCAAGTCAAGAGAAACATCTGAGACAACAACATGATGTCGCCTGATCTATTACATATCCCTACATTTTGAAAATAAATTTAGTAAAAATTTTAAAATCTGCTGATTTGTAATAGAAAAGGCCTATTGTCTAAAAATGGATTATGCTGAATTTAAGTATATTAATACAATCTTTCAATCATGTACAGTTTTTTTCACAAAATAAGTATGATTTTTCAAATTATATATAAAACTAAAACTTTAAAAAACTTCAAGTACTAAAATTACAAAGACTGAAATAAATTAATTAATTATTGATAAATGTTAATATAAAAAAAAAATGACAAAGGCGCATGAGAATACTAAAATATCAACTAAATTTAAAAGTACTAAAATTACTTAAATGTAAATACAAACTAATGAAAGATAAATATAGATTTTAAAACAATAAAAATGAAAAAGGCACAAAAGATTACTTAAACTAAATGTAAAATTACTTAAACAGAAATAAAAATTAAAATATTAAAATAACAAAAGGTAAAATGTTAATTGAAATAAAATATGATTAGATGAAATATGAATATTAGTTCTTTTTTAATTATATATATATATATATACACACACACACACGTCAAAATATAAAAGATTCAAAATACATAATTTTACTTACAATGTGCAAATGAGTGGAAATATGTTCAAATACTCCATTTAATGTCAAAGAACTTCACACAAACATAAATAAAAGAGCTGTTTTTACTAAATCTGTCATTTTCTGTGGCTGTTTGGATGCAGTAAAAGCATAACACATCAGGCTCATGTTTGCATTTTCTTCTGTCAATAGCCATAATTCAGGATTATAAATAAAATCATGTGAAAGTGGGCTGAGGTTTGAACAAATAGCTATAATCTTGCTCAGGAATCATGTATTTGCTCCAGTTTTTTCTGATTAAGTGAATAAATGCTGTATTTAATTCAGCAGATATGACGAAGGTAGTTTAATAGAGCAATAATATCCCTCTTGAGTGTCTCTCATGCTACAATTACACTGTTTTGGGAACAAATTAAAAGTGCATACGTGTGGCACCAGGGGGCGCAATGCAGAAATCACGTCTGGAGGTCACAGACACTGAAAGACACGTTTTGTCTGAGGATAGACTTCACCTCAACACCGAAACAATGAGCTGAAATGAATGCAGGTGAGAGACGCGTCTGCTGCGGGTTAATGACCAACACTTGAGCAGGTGAGCCGAGTCGCTCGGGTTAATGAGATCACACCCTGAACACCGGCCCGGCTCGGGTTCACGTCCCTCCTGATTGGGCCAAGTGCATGAGTGATAGCGACACAGATGTCTCTGAAGACACACACACACACTCGTTTCTGAGAGAGACGTGTTTATCTGTGTTTCTCACAATCATTACGAGTCAGTGAGTGTAACAGCTTGTCTTCAGGAGAGAACGAGAGCCGTGAAGACGACTGAAGAACAAGTAAAGTAAAGACACCTTCTTTTGAAGCCACGTCTACACCTCATCATGCAGCATTATAAAAGAAATAGTTCAGAATGCAGTGCTAAAACTATCATTTTCATCGAATTATATCAAATGAAAATCAATAAGATGAAAAGCTTAGAAATGCTGCCTTGGCAACTAACTTAAATACAAAGAGCTTAAGTAAAAAAAAAGGTATAGTTACTAAACTGAAGTAAAAAATGTATTAAATAATATTTTAAAATAACAAAATATAAATAAATTTAAATTACAAAAGCACATAAAATGATTAAAACTGAAATAAAAATGACTTAAAGCTAAATAGAAATATAAAAAGTGAAGTTTTTGGTAATTGACATTAAGCTGAAAAAAAATAAATATATATATATATATATATATACACACACACACACACACACACACACACATATATATATATATACACACACATATATATATATATATATATATATATATATATATACACACACACACACACACACATACACACACACACACATATATATACACACACACACACACACATATTGTATATATTGTTCAATATATATTGAAAAAGCAAGCTTAAATCTAGAAATACATGTGAAATATTGCATTGGTCATTAACTGAAATAAGCTTGAAGTACTGAAATTAAAGCTGAAATAAAATTAATTAAAGCGAAATTGAAATAGAAAAAAAACGATGTTTTTGTTCATTAAAATAAAGCTGAAAGAAAATGTCAAATATACAAATTAGATGTACTTAAAATACTAAAATTAATCAAACTAAATTAATTAAATCTAAAAATAAATATTTAAAATGACAAACTTAAACTAAAATCTAAATGAAAATTGAAAAATAAAATAAAAAGAGTAATTAAAATATGAAATTCTATAATATTTCTGTAGATCATGGTGCTGGAAATGTAAGCTGCTTTGGATTCAATAATCTGCCAAATGCATAAATGTAAATAATAACCCTGGTTCTCTCCAAAAATTACAAATGTCCTCAACTTTCTCAACCCTATACAACTGAAATGTATTCTGCCAAGGAACAAATATATCATAAAAACATCATTTGTGTTGCGCTGTATCTATTCTTACTCTTGAAATCATCTTGAGAAACTTGAATTCATTCATTGATAAATCTCTTCTTAAACCTTATTTAGTGTCATGTTTGATGCATCTAAAGGCACCATTTTCTTCACTCAAAGCATCCGGGAAATGACTTGGAATATAAATATATATATATATATATATATATATATACACAGTGAATATAATATTTTTTTTTGGGTCATGTTGTCATATGGAAGATTTTCCATGCAAATTTCTTCACATAAAAATAGCATACTAATCTGAAGTAAACAATGACAGAAGTCTGAATTCTTCGTTTAATGTCTCAGATCAATTAGTGTCTTCTGCATCATTGCCTGACTCAATCACAGCCTCTTCATTTGAGCTGCTCGATGCTAAACGCCTCAAACGTAAACTAGCCATGTTCTGGTCTGCGGCACTACAGCGGCTAAAAGACAAACTCAAGTTCACAGTCATAGTCCTGCGAGCGCAGATCTGGGGCGAGATGGACAGCTTGTGCTCGTCTGCATCCCACTGAGAAGGAGAAGAAAGATTAATGGAGTTTGTGAAACAGGCAGCATATTTCTTATTTGGGGCACATATGCTGCGGAAGCGCCCCCGGTGTGGTCCAGGGGTGCAGAATCAGTCTTCAGCGTCAGTTAGCGATGTTAGCGCTCGTGTCTCTATTCGACGCTGTATTGAGCATCACTCTGAGGCTGTCAGGCGCTGGCCTTACGGCTTTATGAAATCTGCTTTTGCAACCAACATGTCTTTTCCCATTATTTCCCAAAGCGGCAGTGAAGCTGCTTTCTATTTAAGTGCATTCAAGCTCTGAGAATTCAATGGAGGTGTCAAATGGATGGGGAAATGCTTTTTGGAGATAAAAGAACAAAAATTCGGCATTGAATCTGCATTTGTGAGTGTTTACTGGTCATGCATTTGAACAAAGAACCTGTTTTATTCAATCTATTCATCTGCACTTCAATTTGAACCTTCATTTCTAAGATGTGCGTCATTATTTTACATATGTTCAGTGTCGTGTCAGAAACCCTTTCAGGCTCACAGCGACACACAGTGCTCTAGTAGTTGTTACTACATCTGAGGACACAACCATCTAATAAACAACAAGACAGATTTAAAGGAATAGTTCACCCAAAAAAATGAATATTTGCTGAGAATGTGCTCTGCTCATCCTCAGGCCATCCATGATGTACTAGATGAATGTTTCTTCATCAGATTTGGAGAAATGTAGCATTGCATCAGTGTCTCAGCAATGCAGTGAATGGGTGCCGTCAGAATGAGAGTCAATGGATGCTCTGCAGTGAATGGGTGCCGTCAGAATGAGAGTCTGATTAAAACATCACAATAATCCACACCACTCCAGTCCATCAGTTAACATCTGGAGAAGACAAAAGCTGAAACATATCCATCATTAAGATGTTTTAATTTCAAACCTATAAATCCATAATCCATAATAACACTTCCTTCAGTGAAAAAGAGCATCTCCTGTTGTCTCTCACATCAAAATCCACCAGCATATTTGTTTAAATGTTGCTGTTTTGTCTTGTAAACGCTGCTTGATCTGTGCAGATTTCTCTCTTGATTCAGACCAGAACACTTTTTGACTGGAGGAAGCGTTATTATGAATTATGGACTCATATTTTAGTTAAAAACATCTTAATGGTTGATTTGTTTCAGCTTCTGATGTTAACTGATGGACTGGAGTGGTGTGATGTTTTTATCAGACTCTCATTCTGACGGCACCCATTCACTGCAGAGCATCCATTGACTCTCATTCTGACGGCACCCATTCACTGCAGAGCATCCATTGACTCTCATTCTGACGGCACCCATTCACTGCAGAGCATCCATTGCTGAGACACTGATGCAGAAACACATTTCTCCAAATCTGATGAAGACACAAACTCATCCTAATCTTGGATGGCCTGAGGATGACCAAACTTTCAGCACATTTTGAATGGACTTTTTACTCTTGAAATTGTTCAAATAGCCCAGTTAAGCGAACGATGTGTTCCAGATTCAAACAGAACTACACTGTTTGGGTAGCAACGTTATTTAAACCAACACCGTTGTCTACGGCAAAACCCCAAACTGGAAAATGACTGCAAAAAACTGCAATACTGACTAAAAACCTTTTTTAATTGGTTATTAATTCTTTAGGAGTTGGTAGGTTTTGATACATTTGGATCATAGCTTCTCATTTGCTATTCATGATGTTAATAATATTAAATGAACAAGTGCAAAATGTGACGAGCACATGACCTGTTTTGATTACTACTTAACATCCGAACTGCATTTCACATGTTCTCCGTCAACACCTGGAACTATTAATGCTCAAGTGTGAGCCTTTAGCACATGAATATTTAATGAGGCCAGCAGCGATTCCTTTATGATTCTAGCACTGCATGAATCAACCGAGATGACATATTTCATTCACGCAGTGCATTCAGTAAGCTGTAAAGTCTTTATGTTTTAGATCACGTCTAATATATAATAGTTTTTGAACACTAGACCGATCCATGATCCCAAAGTCAGTGTTTTTGGGGTTAAATGTCTGAAATAAGGTCTATAATTGAACACAAGCTCAAGATATTTGCATGTTTTATTCTACGACACAATATAGTGAATCGAATGTGAATACTAACTACATTTTCATATTTTTAATACATTTTATTTCATTTTTATTTTAGTTAAAGTTTTAGCCTTTGTTTTTTTACATTTTATTAGCTTTCAAAAAAAATGTATATGTCCACACAGTTTTTATTAAGTTTTAGTTTTTGTTATTTTAGTACTAACTTAAACAAAACAAAAATGAGAATTGTTGCTAACTGGAATTTTTATACATATATTCTATGTTTTATGTTCTATTTTTTATATCAGCTGAAAGTTTTAGCAATTTTTTGTGTTTTTTATTAGCTTTTGCTTTAAAAACATATCTAGTTTTTAAGAAGTTTTAGTTTTTGTTATTTTAGTACTTAAAAACTGAACAAAAGTGAGAAATGTTGCCTTGGCAACTTGATTTTTTCTTATTATTTCTATATATTAGTCAATATTTAAAGTAATGTGTGTGTGGGTTTAGTTTAAGTCTGTAATAACCTTGAATCAGTGATTTCACAGGTGAAACACACAGCAATGCTAACAGATTGTGGGAAAAGACAGAGAAACTGCTGCTCTTTGTTGTGAGCTTCTCAAGTGCACTTACTTGTATGTGATGTCTGACTTCCACAGGCACGGGCCGTCCAGCGCTCATGCTCTCAGTAAACCAGCTGATGTGCAGCACGTGTTTGTCCTGCGTCTCTCTGAAGCCCTGCTCCTCCAGCCAGCTCCAGAGCTCCAGCGCCGCGTTCCCCTCCGACACGACGTGCGTGACGCCAGCACTGCCAACCGCACACGCGCACACGCGCACCACACACACACACGCGCGCGCGCACACGCACCACACACCACACACGCGCACCAAACACGCACACGCGCACCACACACACGCACACGCGCACCACACACCAAACACGCACACGCGCACCACACACACACACGCGCACGCGCACACACGCACCACACACACACACGCGCACCAAACACACGCACACGCGCACCACACACACCAAACACACACCAAACACAAACACCACACACACGCACCAAACACAAACACCACACACACGCACCAAACATAAACACCACACACACACACACACACACATAAACAACACGCGCGCACACACGCACCACACACCAAACATAAACACCATACACACGCACCAAACATCAACACAACACACACACACACACACACCAAACACGCGCGCACATACGCACACGCACACACACACACACACACACACACCAAACATAAACACCACACACACAGACGCACAGAGACACACACCATTAGAGCACATAATGGATCCCAGATCGTGTGGCACATAAATAGCTGTTTCAAACACCTTAATCCAGTTTCATATCTACTCTAGGACTGATTGATTGTCTCACACACACCCACACACTCTCGTCCGGCGGTTTTCATTTCTCCAGCGGTTCTCAATGATCAGATTATATCATATGAAATCAAATCAGGTGGACTTTCACACATTAGGATGTGAATGTGTCGTGTGTGGTGATCAGATGCGCACATATAACACACACACACACACACACAGTCAGTCCTGGGCTTTCAGCACTTTGCTAAATGAGTCTATCAGAGCAGTCAGCTAAACCAAATTACCCCATCGAGGTACAACAGCAGAACGGACAGGTGCCGCTGTGGATGTTTGAACTGAGACGGAGGGAAATCGAGACTAATTCACTCACTTCTGTTTCTGTTCTGTTCTCTCATCTCTATTCTTTATCAATGTAAATGATTGAATAACAAAAAACGAAATGTTTAATGGTCTGACTTCTTTAGGATTGTTACATAGGCCTACTATTAGAATACTTATTAATATTTAGAATTAGCTTTTATTTTTTATATTTTAGTTTTAGTCATTTTTATGTGCTTCAGTCATTTTTATAAAATTTATATTTAGTTTTAATTTGTTCCGTTTTGTCATTTTAGTATTTTATCTAATATTTATATTTTTCGGCTTTATTTTAATTGACAAAAAAACGTTTATATATTTTTTATATTTTATATTTCTATTTAGTTTTCATTTATTTTCCCTCCATTTTTAGTAATTTCAGTACTTAAACTTATTTCAGTTTATTGCCAAGGCAACAATTCACATTTTTTTTCTCCAGTTTTTTAAGTTTACGTTCATCTTATATTTATATTTATTAACAGATTGGTTCATCATGTGGATGCTGCACACTGGTGGTGGTTGAGGAGACTCTAACCAGTCTGTCCATTCTCCTCTGACCTCTGACATCAACAAGGCATGTTCATCCACACAACTGCCCTCGCTGGATATTTTCTCTTTTTCGGACCATTCTCTGTAAACACTAGAGATGGTTGTGTGTGAAAATCCCAGTAGATCAGCAGTTTCTGAAATACGTCTGTCACCAACAACCATTCCACGTTCAGAGTCACTTAAATCCCTTTCTTCCCCGTTCTGATGCTCGGTTTGAGTCGTCTTCACCACATCTAGATGCCTGAATACATTGAGTTGCTGCCATGTGATTGGCTGATCAGCTATTTGTGTTACCAAGGAACAGCTGTATCTAATAAAGTGGCTGGTGAGTGTGTATAGGTTTTGCAGAAGTGAAAGTCTGTCTGGAAAGTACAAGCTGAGCAAGCATAATAGCCTCAGTTGGCAACAATCAGATTAACATGTTTTATGATCATTAAGTAAAGTTTTTAGTCTAGACTATATTCAAAACAGTGTTCCTAGACACCGGATGTTTGTGGAGGCACATATAATCTCACAGATTGATTCAAACAGCTTCAGTATAACATGATGTGCATTATGAATGTATCAGCCCTTCCCGTGCAGCGTCTCTATCACGACATGCATCCGTGTGCAGCGTAATACCAGGGGATTTATTATAGGGCATTGTATTATCAGACTCGCACTGATATCAAATCCTCACTGGCTTATGAAATGTCAGTTTTCGGCTCATCACGACGGGTTTCCTGTGGTTGGCTGCAGACAGCATGCAGCCGTAGGCCGCTGGAGCTCAAGCTGTATTTCTGGGAATGGTGCCATCGCTCAGCTGGGTTCAGCACGCTACGCTTCGGCAAACTGCTGGCTGCTGTTATGCCCATCTACCCAAACAACTCCCACTGGTGCTTCTCCACCTGCACAAACTGGCACCAACAGCCCAGGATCGCTTCTGACCAAGCAGCCATGAAGAGAAGAATAACAGACGACACTTCACACATGATGTTCAACACATTACACACTCTCACGTTGTGCGTTCGACTTCAAAACAAGTTTGGTTCTTCTTGAAGCGACTGATTAATTCGGTTTTAATAGATGGTTTCTGTGCTATTATTAAAACGTCATTTTCTATGCAACTCATCGAGACTCCAGCCGCCCTAGTCATTATCACGGTGATTTGCATAAAATTGTATGCAAATTAAAATATTTTATTGCACAGTGACAAATAGAGCTCTTAATTGTTTGCCAAAGATGTACGTCACTCACCGTCTCTAAATTGGTAAAATATCTCTACTGGGATCTGAACGACTCGAGTAGGATTTAAAGCAACACACAAACACAGACAATGCCTCTGACTGTTTTCACACTTGGTTCATGGTTCATTAGTTTGGGAGTCCTCTTAGATACCTCTCTAAAGTCTGATCAACAGATTAACACAGTAGTGAAGTAGAGTCAAGTCTTGCTATCGTTTGAAGATCTTGAGAGAGCCACGCTCGCCCTCGTCTTATTCAGACTACTGTAAATCTTTATATGTTGGTTTAGTCTTATTTCATGACTCCAGATGCTTCAAAATGCTGCCGCAGGGTTTTTAAACGAGAGCATATCACTCTGATCTCAAAGACCTTAAACTGGTTACCAAGTGTGTATTAAAATAGATTTTAAGTCATTTTTAAATCATTAAATGATTTGGCGTGATACATATCAAATATATATTTCCTGTAAATAAGGTTATGACATCTACATTGTAGAGACAATTGCACAAGTCTCAATACCACAGAAGAGTAGGCTACTCGGTAGTAACAAACAAAAAGTCCTCAAAATGATAGAAAATAATTCAACTGTGAGTAATAAAAAGCAAAGGACAATTACAATAGAATAAAAAGATACAAACAAAACAAAATGTGCAAGTATGCAGTTAACGGCCTACTACAGAAATGAATAATCAAATGCATATTTATGAAACATGCTAAGTTATCATACTTGTTTATCTGAAAAACAATGCTACAGTCAGTTATTCTCCTTTGGAAATGTGCGTTCTTGGTCTCTGTTTTGGTTCGTGAAACTGCCAGTTTACTCAATTGTATTTCAGCACCCGGGTTGCCAGTTGGTGGGAAACAAGGCATATTTAATTTCAGTCATCGTCATGTGCGCTCGTTCTGCTTGGTGTCTCAATCTGGCAACCTGCGAGTGCATCACATCTGAGGAGGAGGAGCCGTGTGAAAATAACCATCTCCAATATTTTGAATTTGGGCTGTAATATAGTTCAACCACTAGGTGTCAATTCTACATACAGCACTTTTAAGCACACAGTCGGCAGCAGGAATATTATGGCAAGCCGTTTTGACTTTTATTTATTCTCAGAATATGAATTCTTGATATCAACAGTTCAGTTTTACTAGTTACCGTGTTAATTCTTGATATCAGGAATTCGATTTTGACTAGTCACAATGGATATTTTTGATATCAGCAATTTAATTTACACTAGTAACAATGTTAATTCTTGACATCAACAATTCAATTTTCTCTAGTTAAAATGCTAATTCTTGATATCAGGAATTAAATTTAAACTAGTAAAAACTATAATTCTTGATATCTGTAATTGTATTTTCACTAATTAAATGTCACCATAAACTCTTCAAAATCAGTTGTTGATATCAAGAATGAACATTTGAACTAGTAAAAATAGAATTGTTGATATCACTTTAAGTCACGCTGTCACTTTAAGAGCCGCACAGATCCAATTTACTGTTACAGGTGCATTTCCTTCTCAACTCTTTACGTTCATTTATCACATGACCGACGAAGGTTTACATGAATAATCACTAAATGCTGCATTTGAACACATTTTTGCGTGTATTTGAGCATTTAGGCAAGTACCTTGAGCTAAAAGATGACTTTAACTTGCATGCCCTTGTTCTGTTTCGTCTCTGAGCACATATATATCTTCCTGAGAAGCAGTGAAAGCTCTCTTTCATGCTTTTAAAAACATGAATAAATCTAATATACTTCAATAAATCAAATACATCCCATTTTCCAAAAGTCAGGTTACATGATTTTACTGATTTGCACATGAGATTGGGATTTTATGGAGAATGAAAGCGCAGCGCTGGAAACGGGTGGAATGGGGCACATTAATAGTTTTATCTCGAGTATTGTATTTTCATTATCGTTGGAGCCCGAAATGAAATCAAAAACTGATTTTCCATTAATTGCACAGCCCTACTCTGTGTGTAAAGGGTGCACATCGTACAAGACCAGGGCCTGTATTTATCAAGCTTATATTACTCTCAAGGACACTGCTAAGAATTGACTTAAGTGAAAAAAACGCATGGACCAATCACTGAATAAAGAAAGTAGCCGCTGACTTGCATTCTATGATCTCCAAGGACCGCGGTTTCACCTAAAAATCCTCTTTACTGATCTAATGAAGAAACAAGTCACCAACATCTTGGCCTGAGTGTGAGTAAATTAACAGCAAATGTTTATTTTTGGGAGACTCTGAAATATGAATTAGGTCACGGTGTCTCATCCACTGGGTTGTTTTCTGTGTCACGTACCTGAGAGCGTCGTCTACCCAGAAGCCCTTCGATCTGGCGAGAGTAGACAGAAAAGTCCTCCTGCTTTTCCCCATCCTCCTCTCCACCAGGTACAGAGTCACATCCCTGAACTTCACGTCCTCACGACCCCCAGCGAAGGCCACGTCAGGCCGCCGACGCTTTCGAGTAAGAAGAGCTGTCGGGAACATCTCTGAACCAGGGCCTGGCGCTTCTGTTGCATATTCTTCAAAGCTGCATGGGGTGATGTCTTATTTTCCCTTAACAGACAAAACTGGCAGTTGGTGTGGCGTGTTTGTTTATGGTTTTGGCAAAGAGTAGAAGAGTCGTACAACAGGTGCTTTAGATTTGGCACTCGTTCTGATAGGGCACTGCCAAAACTACCGCTAACAGATGGATGCAGAACACCAGGTCACGAGGTAGAATAAAGAAAATAACATCTACACTGAGGGAAAAGTTGAATAAATAGCACAGAGTATGTTTTCACAAACTCACTGGTATGGCAGTGTGACACCACAGGCCTTTATACCACACGACCACACACATTAATGTCTGATTCTTTAATTAGGACCACTCTGAATGCATAAAATGTCAAATAAATGATTGTTTATGAATAAAAATCATACGTTTTGCTCGGTTTGGAAATGAAACAAAGCTGCCAACATCTCAGAGATTGATATTTTCATCATTTACTCTTCATCATGTCAGTCCAAACCTGTATGTTTTTCACAAAAGAAGACAAATTAAGATATTTTGAAGAACACTGGTAACCAAACAATGTTAAGGCTCATTGACTTCTACTGTATGGATGAAAAAAACACTTTCTCTTTTTGAAGAAGACAAATATAAAGAAGACAAAAGGTCCAATTTGGAATGACGTGGGTGAGTAAATTATGACAAAATATTAATGTTTGGGTGAAATGTCCCTTTGAAATCTTAAAATGAGACGTGTGACCATCACTTCTCACTTCCATGGTAAATCTACAGAAAGTAAAAAACAAATGTGGTCAAAAAAGCCTGTCATGATGATAATGGTTATCATCTTAATGCAACCGAAGCAACTTAGGTTTACTTGATAATTCATACACAATTTATTAGAAAAATCATGTTCAAATGTGACTATATGATCATCAGGCTTTTGAGTAACGTTTATTGATCATCTCTCAAACATCACAATGCATTATATGTTCTGATCATCTTACTAAGACATATTATTGAAGAAATCATAGACAAGGCTTAGCCTAAACCAGGATTAGGCCATGGTTCAATTAGGAGATTTAAGTCATTTTTATAAACAATTCTTAGAAAAAAGCATTACTGGTGTGCGTCTTAAGACAAAACAAAGGCACTGACATGTTTTAAGATCAGTCCGTGCATGTTTCAGCTCAGATTTACATTTTAGTCTAGGACTAGACTTAAGCCTTGTCTGTGAAACCAGGGGATAGAGTGACGGCTGATATTTATATACGTTTATGATATACTGTTATAAAGATCTCATTGATTTACATCACAAGCATCAGAATTGCATCTTACTTTTTGTCAACAAGTACAAATATCAGCATCTGCACCAAATTACACATTTTTGATCAGTTTGAGTCTAAAATTAAGCTGTTTTTAATTTAACTTTTAGTCATTTAGCAGACGCTTTTATCCAAAGCGACTTACAAATAAGAAAAAGTAACTAAAACTATAAGTTAAAACTATATATACACATTTAAGACAATTAAGAAATTAAATAAAATGACAAATGCATACAACAACATTTAAAAACTAAACATTTAAATTAAAACATCAAATAAAGCCAAAAACTATTCAAAATATTAAAACAACAAAAGGTATGAGTATAAAAATTATTCTATGACACTAAGCCAAACACCCAAATATATATATATGTTATTTCATTTCCATGTAGTATGTAGAAGTAACGTTACTAAAATAACTCCAATTTATTAAAACTAAAGAAAATACCTATAAAGACATAATAAATTCATACATAATTTATCTAAAATTAAAATAGATAACACATCAAATGGCAGTAGTTTATCAGTAATCTTAAAAATATATTTTTCCTCCATATTATCACTATATCAGATTATATGAGCCAAAGAAGAATGATGCATCAAATATAATACTCAACAGAAAAACACAAATGCAAAGGTTAAGATTATTATTTCAGACTAAATGTTTCCCTAATTGAAGAATCACCTTCACTGCAAACTCCTCCTCTTCTATAACTCAAGGGTACATGGGCAGTATTAGCCTAAAATAACAAAAGGCATACGCAGATGCAAATCTACTAAAATAGGACTTTAAGCCATGCACTGACATAAGAAAATTCAAGTAAATTGGGACACTTTTGCCATTGAGATAACAGAAGAAAAATGGCCCAATTATCCTAAATCAACCCTATTGCACTATAAAGCAATGGTATGTCCCGCTCTTTCTAATAAATGGTTAATTGGCTGTTGCAGTAATTCCTGTGAAAGCAAACCTCACCACCAAACTCAACACATTGCTTTGTGCACAGCGGTGTCATCAAGTCTGTGCAGAAAAACAAAGCATTGCAACAACATCTAAAGCACACAATTCCCTTGATTTCATCATTTGTGTGTAGCATTAAAGTGTGTCCTCATGCATGTTCATTAGAAGTCACCCACATGCGTTTGGCCATTTAGTGTATTTTCAACACCATTTGGGATACATCTGTCTCACTTTGGGATTTAATGATGGGCAAATTGGGATTCAATCCATATGTTTCCAGCCACAGCATCTCTGAAAACAATGCTCACACGAGTCTGTTTTCCAGTCACACAGTGAGAATATCTTCATGTTCTGCAGGTGAACTTTACCTTGTTTTTCTTGTTGCATCTCACAAGTCCTGGACTGAATTTCTCCACCGAGTTCTTGTGGGATTTGAGAGGGCTGATCACAGTGATAAACCTCTACAGACGTGGCACATATGTAGTACAGCACACTATCCTGTTTCCACCGCACCACCATCTGCCTGAGCGAGCTAATGAGCCTCTAACCGCTAAGAAGAAACCCTTCATTAGCTGCTGAATGGACGCTGAGTCCCATATGTGGAGATGAACTGGTCATTGAGGGCTTTTTAGATCTTTATTATGCCTCTTCTTTACAGAAGAACTCACACTGTTTCCCTCAGCGCATCATTCCCTTCCTACTGCTTTGTTTATTCTGTTGATGCTTTGTTGAGTTTTTTCCCCGTTATCTCAGTTATTATAATGCATGCTCTAAGCAATCATATTACAGTTTTCACCGGGCTATTGATAAAACAGGTGCAAAACTCTAGATATGACTCTGGTCTCATATATAGAGATGACATGTTTCACCTGATTTATCATTGAGAACGATCACTCTCTCAACTTCATCCAATAAAACAAATACAAAATAAATAATAGCAATAACGCACAACAGTGGAGTTGTGGAAGTAAAAATCTCTTTCATTTTCTCCGTAGAGGAATTGATTTTTAATAACTTTCAAACCTGTAAAGACTGACTTGCTGTGAGCTACGAGGTTGATAACCGATGCTTGTTAAAGCCATCAAACTGCATTATTATAACTTATTTTTAAATAATCATGTTTAACAGCGAATTTCATGACATTATGAACAACTCAGCAGAGATCTGTTTTTATCTGATTGTCTTTGGATCTGATTTTCAAATATTTCTTTGCTTCAAATCAAAGTTTGTAATGTTGTGACTCACCATTTGGTTTGGTTCAGTCATAGTTTTATCGAAGACGTTTTAAATGATTAAAACTGGGATAAGCGTGGAGCGCGGGTTAATGAAGTATAAAGAAATAGAAAGGTGACGGAAATTCACTTGCATTTTTTTAATTGTATCCCTAATATATTTAAAATGGCAAAAGTTTGCTGTGTGTGTGTGTGTGTGTGTGTGTGTGTGTGTTCAAGGTTCTTTATTATTCGTCACATGCACAATCATACAGGGTATAATCAGTAGTGAAATGTAAGTAAACACACACTTTGTGTGTGTGTGTGTGTGTGTGTGTGTGTGTGTGTGTGTGTGTGTGTGTGTGTGTGTGTGTGTGTGTGTGTGTGTGTGTGTGTGTGTGTGTGTGTGTGTGTTCAAGGTTCAAGGTTCTTATTATTCGTCACATGCACAATCATACAGGGTATAAACAGTAGTGAATGTAAAACACACACTTTGTGTGTGTGTGTGTGTGTGTGTGTGTGTGTGTGTGTGTGTGTGTGTGTGTGTGTGTGTGTGTGTGTGTGTGTGTGTGTGTGTGGTGTGGTGTGTGTGTGTGTGTGTGTGCGTGTGTGTGTGTGTGTGTGTGTGCATGTGGTGTGTGTATTTAATTACATTTAATAAAAAAATGCACACTGTAGCTTTTGTGTAACCGTGAAGCGACTTCCTCTCAATTCTTCATGTAAGCGCGGTTTTGGATCCGGTCCAGGATTAAAAACGCAGGCCGGTGAACAATGGTCCGTGTCTGAGCACCTGCAGAAAGACGATTCCTGGAACAACTGTATTAACAATAACTGCTATTAATTCTGTATAAAAACACTGCATCAGTATATAATTCATCATACAATTATGAAGTAGCTGTTATAAAGTGAATCATTATGATTAACAATGCAATAATTATTTGTAAATACTGTATAATACACAGTGCATCACAAAACATTATTACCTGTACGAGAGGGTTTTATGGCGTCACAGTATTTCCAAATAACTGAACTGTAGATGATTGTATCTTACTAATACTCTCATATTCCCATATGCAAATTTAGTATACATACATCTACTACATTTCCAAATATGAGATATAATGTAATATATGGAGCTTGTAAATTCTGTCAATACATGTTGATTCTGTGAGCATTTTTTCACATTTTGTTATGTTGTGTTATTATGTTAAAACTGCTTTAAATTACTTTTTTCTCCACAAAAATCTACACCCCACTTATCACAACTTTGCAAATTTATTAAAAAAAAAGAAACACTGAAAAAATGCCATTGCACACATCTTCATGCCCTTAACTCAAACCTTAGTTAAAGCACTTTGGCAACAGTTACAGCCTCAGGTATTTTTGTGGTATGAAGCAACACGCTTTGCACATCTGCATTTGTTTGTTTTTTGCCATTCTTCTCTTTAGATCATCTCAAGCTCTGTCGGGTTGGCTGGGGACCATTGGTGGACAGCCCTTTACAGGTTTCAAAGATGTCTGATTGGTTCTGAGTTCCACTCGAGGGCGTTCATAGAGTCGTCCCTGAGCCGCTCCTGCATTGTCTTGGCTGTGTGCGGAGGGTGATTGTCATGTTGGGAGGTGAACTTTCAGCCCAGTCTGAGCGCTCTGAACCTGGTTTCCATTAAGGATATCTCTGTATTTAGCTGCATTCAGCTTTCCGTCTTCTCGGATCACTTCCCCAGTCCCTGCCGCTGAACCCCCCACTGCATGATGCTTCACCGCTGGGATGGTATTATGCAGGCGATCAGCGGTGCTTAGTTTCCCTCAGACATGAATAAGAAATTAAGGTTCATCAGACCAGAGAATCTTTTTTTTTCATAGTCAGAGTTATTTGAGTGTATTTTTGTAAAATCCAATCAGGGTTTCATGCATCTTTACTGAGAAGCTTGAGTTTGGTCACTTTGCCATCAAGCCCAGATCGGTGGAGTGTCGCAGTGATGTTTGTCCTTAAGTTTCTCCATCTCATATAAGATCATGGAGCTCAACCAGAGTGACCATCAGTGTCTTGATCACCTCTCTAACCTGATTGAGCTGATTGTAGACTTCAGGAAGAGACAGCAGTGGCCCTACACTCCTCTTATGATCAGTGGGACCCCTGTGGAGAGGGTGAGCAGCTTCAAGTACCTCGGGGTAAACATCTCCGAGGACCTGACATGGACTGCACACATCCAAACACAGGTCAAGCCAGGCAAAGACTGTACCATCTCGACAGCTGAGGAAATTCAGGGTCTCACCAGCTATCCTGAAAACTTTCTATTCAGGGGCCATAGAAAGTGTACTGACTCAGTGCATCTCAGTGTGGTATGGTAACGCCACAAATCAGGACTGCAAAGCTCTACAGAGAGTCGTGCGCTTAGCTGAGCGCATCTCAGGGTCTGCTCTCCCCTCTCTGCAGGACATCTACCTCAAACGCTGCAAAAGCAGAGCTGCTAAAATCATAAAGGACTCAAATCACCCCGGTAACCATCATTTCTGTTTACTGCCATCTGGCAAGCGCTTCAGGAGCTTGATGGCAAAAACTGAGAGACTGAGGAGGAGCTTCTTCCCTCAGGCCATCAGGCTCCTAAACTCAAACTCGGTCTAATAACATTTACATGACTCGATTTAATAAACTGTAAAACATTCATTATTCTCCATCATCCGCATTGCTGCTATGTGTATATACCCGGTACAACCTGTTTGCACATCCCTGCTTATATTATTATTTATTAAGTCCACAGTAAACTATCCTGCACATTTTATTTTATTACACATTTTACTCTTTATTTTTATTTTTTTTACCTATATTTATATATATTCTCTTGTGTTTGTTATATATTTTGCACTGTCCATTGAGCGGACCTGACTTACATTTCACTACTGATTATATTCTGTATAATTGAGTATGTGATGAATAAAAAAACCTTGAACCTTAATCAAGACCCTCCTCTCTCGATTGCTCAGTTTGGCCGGGAGGCTAGATCTAGATTGTTTCAAACTTCACTCAATAAGGACTATGTAGGTCAAATGCTCCTGTGAACCTTCAACACAGCAGAATGGTTTTTATAGTCTTCCCCAGATCTGTCTCAACACAATCCTGTCTCTCAGCTCTGCAGGCCATTCCTTTGACCTCATGACATCCATTTCAGCTGTTAAACTTTAGACAGGTGTGTGTGTCTTTACAAATCACGTCCAATCAACTGAATTTGCCTCAGGTTAACTCCAGCCGGAGTATAGAAACACCTCAAAGACGAGCCAGTGAATCTCAAATGCTCTTGATCTAATACATTTCAAGTGTCAAAGCAAAGGGTATGAAGACTTGTGCAATGTCATGTTTTCAGTGTTTCCTTTTTAATACATTTGTAAGGTTGTGATAAATCAGGTTTTTGCTTTGTCATTATGGTGAGTGAGGTGTAGATTTATGTGGGGGAAAGTCATTTAAAGCAGTTTATAACAACAAAATGTGAAAATAATTAAGGAGTATGAAGACTTTCTATAGGCAGTGTATATAAGATAGACATTTATTTAAATAATTACTACAAAACATATATAAAAGTACAGATTTTTTATAATGTATATTTTTTCATGAATTTGCATGCATAAACAAAAAATATATATTGTTGAGATGGTTACTACATATAATGCCATATAAAAAAAATCCTCATATAGACATTACTAACATATGCACATTTACAAATAAACTTAAATCTTCATCTATATAGGGCAGAGTATGCCATATATTACATTTCCATATGGTTTACTGAGCAATCTGTATCATGTTTCAACGCCAATTTTCTTCAGTGCACTATTCTCATAGACTCATATAGCGTTTCTAAACATATCCGGTTAAAACAACAGCCTAAAACTTTCCATTTGAGGCATTTTTAGATGCATAAAGTTATCTTGAGCTTATTGTATCTCGCCTTTGTGAAAAACCTATTTACACCCAAGCAGCTCTTGAAACGGACCTGTTTGAAACCACTCGAGCTGTGGTGCATCTTCTATGTGTGGCCTACAGACGCAGGTTAAATGAACAGCTCTTAATGACATGTCCTCTCATCTGGACAGCACTGACGCTTACAGAGTGTGATAATTCATTAATGAGAGAGAAACAGAGGCGTCAGCATTTGAAACATGTATGGGAACACACATATCAATTTCAGAGTAATATGACTATCTTTAGGTTATTGTTATTGCATAAAGCAGATGCAATGCCAAATATCTTCTCATGATCACATGCTAGGGTTTATTTTAAAAGGAAATGACAAACGTTATTAAAAGCATCAGTGCAGAGAACCACATGTGAGCTCTCTTTATATATTCTCATAGCTTTCAGTTGAGAGAGGAACTCCTAAGACATGGCCATCTAAAGGAGAGTAAGTGGATATATTCGTAATTACCCACAACTGATCATTGTTCTCCATTATGTACCGTGTCTGCTTCACGTGTACAAGCTGTAGGGGAGACCGGGGCTAGTTGTCACACTTTTTACTTCAGTGAATATTTCTCAGTGTAAGTTCATTTTGAAAGTCAGTGTCTGTATAAATACAGTAGTATTGAACATTATGGAGCAAAAGCTTTTGGGCATTTGAAAGAGGTCAGCTCTATTTATAGTCCACTGAAAGGGCGTTTCAACGGCGCGGTTTTCTGTTTCTATCTGGCGTACTATTTATACACAGAAATAGACTTTGGCGTGCAGTTGGTAGGTTTAGGGGTAGGTGCGTATTATAAGTATGCCAAAATGCATATTATATGCACGTAAAAACTATTGATATCCAATTTTTATGAGACCGGGCTCTTATTTTCACAATGGACACTGATGTAAAGCAGCTTTAGCTAAAATTTATAGTGTTTGAAATTCTGTAGGGTTCTTAAAAAAAAAAAAATTCATACATAAAATATTTATGTATTATTATTATTAAGTGTATTATTTATTGTTAGAGAAAAACTTTTAACAATGTTTGTTAAATGACTTGTTTTTTGGGGGGGACTTTTTTCTCCATTTGTTCCTCTATTAATTTTTGATAATAAACCTTACAAATATTGTTTTCTTTTTTTTGTATTTTTATTATTATAGTTTTTTTTGTTAAAAAATTTGCAGAAACCAGGCCCAAAAATACCAGTCATGTAACAAACATTTTCACCAGGTAAAATATATTAATACATAAAAATAATAAAATAGATTATTTATAGCATCTTATTATATGCAGGACAAAAAAGTATACAAAATGTAACATTAAAACTGATGTTGAAATGTGACAACTTGCCCCAAACTGCCATAATTATTTGCTTGAAAATAGAAAATAACCCAACTTTTTCAAATCAACCAAAACTAAACAAATTGTCTAAAAAGCTCACAGTTGCTGATAAAAGCTCATGTAACAGCTAGTTCATTTCCCTTTCTGTCTCGGTAACCTGTTTTCCCACACAGAGAAGCACTTTACTTTAATAAGCAGTTCATTCACACTTTCTGTGCATTGTTAAGCGGCCTCAGAATCACACGTCAGTCGAAATAGTCTGCTGTGGCTTTGCACTACCGACACAAATGAATTCCTCACCACAGTCTCTGGCAGAGAAGTGTGAGAAAATAGTCACGTAGGGTCAGTTACCGTCAAGAGGAAGTTCCCATGTTGCATCAACTTGCCTCATACGATAAAGAGCAGTAAAGCCTCTGCTAAATGTCAGTTATTATCTGCGCCGGTTGAGAGGAGTTAGTCTTGACAACTGACCAGGATGAGTTTACCAACCAGAGAGCAATGTGAGGGCTGGAGTCCAACGCAGGTCGCCGCTCTTCTGAGCCAGGTGAGCATCTAGAGATTCAATTTATGTTGATTTGCAAGAGATATTAACAAGACTATCCGCCTTGTTCAACATTTCTGGTAATCTTATTGATGTGCTGCACACAATGTTTATGCACGACTATGTAAAATAAGTCAAACGTAATGTTGTTTGTTGACAGCACAACATGAAAGACTGTGCTGACGCTGTAAAGAGAAACAAGATTGACGGATGTCGCTTTCTGGTAGGTTCCGTTCTTGCTCAATATTGAGGTTTTATCTTTGCAAATGGCACAATTAGCTAAATCAAATCAGTTTTCTTTAATCATTTATATCAGTTGTTTCCACTAATTCACACATTTTCGATCAAATCAGTGATAAATGTAATACAAAGCGCTGCAGTGGTTTCGCTCCTTCACATGGGGAAGCAAGCAAAAATCGGACTTCCTCAAATTTGTAATATTGACTGCTGTTATGGTTTCTGAAATGGATTTGCATTGGTGCAGATATTAGATGAGTGTCCCAAACGTGTTCTGACAAACACTTTTCATGATCTACCTGGGATAGTTTAGCTGTTGGCATGACATTACAACATCCCTCTGAATCAGGGTGATTACCTGTAGGAGTGCTTGGGAAACCTGTTTGGAAACAGCCATTATGTTTGCTGTTCCGTTTGGTGACAGAGAAATTACACCCTTCGTAACGTGGGTAATTCATAATTTGACATTACCCAATGAAATAGGGTAATCAATGAGGAAAAAATGAATGGTGGGGCTTGAAGTAGGCTGAAATTATCAGTCCAACAACTAAATTACTGACCGAACGCCATATAAACTCTAACAGGAACTCGATTCAGCCTGAATCTATTAAAATCAATCTCAATGTGTGGATATCACTGATTTGTTGGATTGAGTGTAGATAGTATGTGTGTAGTTTTGAGATAATGGCTGGCATATTAAATTAATGAATAGATAAACTATTAAAAAATGTAATTAAATAAAAAGCATTCAGCCTGAGACCCTGGGATAGGCCCCAGCATAATATCAAATAAAATATAAAATGTACGGGTTCAGACTTTTTTATAATCTCATTGAAAGTATGTTGAAAATTAAATACACTTCATTTTTGTTTTGCTGACTCAAAAATAAAATACAAATAAAAAATGAAATAAAAAGAATTGAAAAAACTTAGAATGTCAATGAAATACACTCAAAAATTAAATGCAAAACAAAATCGACAGAAATTAAAAGAAAAAATATGAAATAAAAAATAACACTTCTTACCTGTTTTCTTATGCTTCTTAATTATCTCATAAAAAGTATATTGAAAAGAAAATAGGCCTACGTGATTTCTTATTTTAGTTTTTCTGATTTAAAATATAAAATAAAATAATAATATAAATTAAAATAATAAAATATAATGAAATAATACGAAAATTTAAAAACAAAATTCTTATCTGTTTTGGATGCTTTTTGAATATCTCATTAAAAGTAGGCTGTTGAAAATGAAATACATTGTTCCTAGTTTTTGTTCTGTTGACTCAGCGAGTTGACATTCTTCTTTTAGATTAGGAATAGACACTACTTCCTAAATAATGATTGACCAGCCAGTAGTTTCTTTCACTCACTCACAAAAAAAGCCATGTTTTCCATTTGTAGCCTTACAGGCCCACGAGCTTCATCAGTCTTCTGCTCAAAGTCCAGAGAAGTCACAGCACATGTGTCAGACATGTTTTCCTCTATTACTCCTCTACATCACTGCTCAAAGTCCAGAGAAGTCACAGCACATGTGTCGGACGTGTTTTCCTCTATTACTCCTCTACATCACTGCTCAAAGTCCAGAGAAGTCACAGCACATGTGTCAGACGTCTTTTCCTCTATTACTCCTCTACATCACTGCTCAAAGTCCAGAGAAGTCACAGCACATGTGCTGGACGTGTTTTCCTCTATTACTCCTCTACATCACTGCTCAAAGTCCAGAGAAGTCACAGCACATGTGTCGGACGTCTTTTCCTCTATTACTCCTCTACATCACTCTCACTGTCCTCCTGAATGGGTGTTAAGGGCATATATTAGACATCTTTGCATATTCATGTGGCGTGTGTGCGGTAACATCTGGTGAAAGAGTCTGTAGATCACAGGAACGTTTCCTCTGAGACAGTGTGTGTGTGTGCGGAGAGCCTGATGAGCCGTTTGTAAACTGAACATGATCACTTTGTGTTGGGGAGTAGTGGCATAAAATAACCAACCATCTGTGTAAAAAATATTATCAGAAAGTAACTGTATTTTTCCTCATTACATTATAATTCCATTTTTAAGTTATACAAGATTCAACAACATTTAAAATAATAGTTGAAATTACTTGTACAGCTAGTTTGATTATCCGAAAATATTTAAGGCAGCAACTGATATAAAAAAGCTGAAATAATTATAAGAGGATAAATGACAAATGTTTATTTGGGAACTAACTGAAATAAGCTGAAGTTGGAGCACTAAAATTACTAACAAAATAAATAAATAAAATAATATTAATAAATACAATTTAAAACTAAAACGGAAATAAAAATAAATTAAACCTAAATAGTAATATAAAAAAAAAGTATAAATACAAAAATATTAAAATATTAATTAAAATTTAAAACAAAAAATATAAAAATAAAAATATGAATACAAACTATAATATTAATTCTAAGTTTTGTTTATAACCTCAAATGAAATTAAAAACACTATTAAGAAAATAAAAATTACAAAAATATATTTTATAAATAAAATGAAGACTGAAAATATACAGTATTATACAGTATACAGCGTAATTATACAGCGTATTATACAGTAAATATAAATAAAGAATATTTTTTTATTAAATAAATAAAATAAAACTGTACCGTAAGATGAAAAACATTTCAAAGAAACCAAAGAAACATTTCTTAATATCATAGTTTAAGTAAAAGCATTAAAATTACTAACTGCAAATAAACAAAATCAAAAACTAAAGAGTAAAAAAAGTTAAACCCAAGTACTGATATTTAAAAATATTTTTATTAAACTGGCTAGAAGTTAAATTAAAATGAAATCTGAAAACAAGAAAATTAAAAGCCAATACAAAATATTAATAAAACTATAATTTTTTTTTTTTATCAGGCGGCAACATTTGTCTTTAAAAGCTATTTTCCAACAAGAAGCAGAGGTCAAAACATTAGATGGTTGTTTGTATAATCACAAGCCTGTGATTTCAATAGGACACGCAGGAGAGAAAACGAGGCACGTCAGGAGTCTGTTCTCAGATCAGTGTGAAAGATGAAACGTGTCAACACACGAGTCCTGGAGTCCGTCTGCTTGTCTTCTCCTCTTCCAGTACAGAAGTACCTGTGGCGTTTCATTCAGACCGAGCGCTGGGTCAAACTCGACCCTCGTGTTCTTCCTCAGATGTCTTTGGGACAGTTTCGGACCGAGTTGTGAAGGGTGCGAGGGGTGAGTGTATGTGGGACTCGAGCGGAGAGCTTTTTAATATTCAGCTGTTATTCCAGGCCTCTGCTGAAGCGTCTCTCTCTCCGACTCCTGGAGAAACTCCACATAAATAATTCACTTCAGCAAGCAGCATCCAAGGGTGAAAGATTCCATATTTTATTCTGTGTCAAAAGGCTAAGCTTGATTTTTAGGCAGGGCTAGGTGATTTTCTTGTCTTTGTCTCTTCAGAGAGCTGCAGGGATTCAGAGCGCTCAACCTCTTGCATTTGTCTCTATTAGAGCAGCTTCTCTTCAGATGCTTAAGAAAGGCACCTTAAGAAAGGGGTTTTGAAGCATCATGCAGCGAGTGTTACTCGGAAAGCAGAAGGATGTGTGACAAACATTTTCATTTATAGCTCAATATCTGAGGCTAACTAAAGCCTTGATGATGTGATGAGTCAACCAAAGTTCACATGCAATCAAATTAAACAAATACAAAAATATAATAACATAAATTAAAAGTAAAATAAAAGGCCTCCAGCTTATTTATAGCGTTAGACTCCAGTATCCACACTAAAATTAGACTCCAGTATCCACACTAAATAAAATAACCCCATAATTTGTTGTCCTTGATTATTGCCATCGTTAAAAATATCAACATTCTAAACTTAGCTTAGAACACCCTAGCAGCCAGTGTTATTTTTGTATTGTTGAGGTTCCGTGATAGATTTGAACTCGGAAACATGAAACACTAGAACACAGTAAAACATATACATACAAATTCTCCAGGCAGTGTGGTGAGTGAGGAGGGAATATACAGACAGTGAAACTGGGGAACAGCTGAGGATGTGATCAGTGACAGGTGTATGGAGTGAAGGGAAATGAGTCCAGGAGGAAGAGAGATGCTGACCTCTGCTGGTGAGAGGGAGGAACGCCGGGCCTGGACTCATGACAGCGACCACATAGCAACAATCTAAAAGCACCCCAGAACAGCCCAGCAACTGTGTAGCAACATTCTAAAAACACCCTAGCAACTGTGTAGCAACATTCTAAAAACACCCTAGCAATTGCGAAGCAACATTCTAAAAACACCCTAGCAACCACATAGCAACATTCTAAATGCACCATGGAACACCCAAGCAACTGCGTAGCAACATTGTAAAAACACCCTAGCAACTGCAAAGCAACATTCTAAAAACACCCTAGCAACTGCGAAGCAACATTCTAAAAACACCCTAGCAACCACATCGCAACATTCTAAAAGCACCACAGAACACCCAAGCAACTGCGAAGCAACATTCTAAAATGCCACAGAACACACAAACAACTGCGTAGCAACATTCTAAAAACACCCTAGCAACCACATAGCAAGGTTCTAAAAACACCCTAACAACCACATAGCAACATTCTAAAAGCACCACAGAACACCCAAGCAATTGCATAGCAACATTCTAAAAACACCATAGAAACTGCTAAGCAACATTCTAAAAACACCCTAGCAACTGCGAAGCAACATTCTAAAAACACCCTAGTAACCACATAGCAAGGTTCTAAAAACACCCTAGCAACAACATAGCAACATTCTAAAAGCACCACAGAACACCCAAGCAACTGCGTAGCAACATTCTAAAAACACCTTAGCAACAGCATTGCAACATTCTAAAAACACCCCAGAACACCCTAGCAACCACATAGCAACGTGTTAAAAGCAGTGCTGCAGTGCCATAGTAGCGCCTTCACACCACGACAGCGCGAGCAAACACCACTCGTTTCCGTCTATGTCAGAAAGTCATTCAAAGTAAAGTTGCATCTTCAGGAATATTCAGACTCAGAAAATGAAAGGAGGCTAAGAGTTCCAACATCAAACATAAATAGACCAAATACAGTATATGTTATCGAGGATCATTTCTGTGGGTCTCGGAGGATTCATTCTTCCTCTTGATGGTCTGCTGTGCTGTCATCACACTATGTCTATTATCAACACACTCTTCCCCATCACACTTTGAGTGCACATGACACAAGCCTGTTTCCCGCTGGCTCAGGACTCCACCTAGTGTTAGAAAAAAGCCTGTTCAAGTTCTCTGATCACACAGAATGTGGCAGCTGCTTCTTATAAAATCAAATAAAACATCTTTCAGGCTGTATATCTGAATCAGTTTGTGTTCCCAGCTATGGATCTGATCAACATTTGAGCCGACACAGATGCTCAGTGAGCGGGAAACACCAGAAACTCTTTTAACATGGCCTATATAAAGATAGTTATTCATTCCAAACATAACCAGCGTGGCCCA
>CM050429.1:29769881-29772381 GCA_027564155.1 Gymnocypris eckloni scoliostomus | reverse complement strand
GCACTGTAAGTCACTTTGGATAAAAGCATCTGCTAAATGCATAAATGTAAAGACTTGCCCTGCGTCTCAATGTGCATACTATCCAACCTATCTGCCCTAAGTAGTATTGAAAATGATTAATATCACATAGAATTTAGGATGGAAACTATGCACATTGAGATGCAGGCTAGGTGTTAATAAATTATGAATAATGTACTGCCATTGTGTGAAGCTACGTAAGATATGTAATCATGCAATCCATAAAAAGTATATAATTGTAATGATTATGTAGTCTAGATTGCATGTAATCAGTTACTACCCAGCACCGTTCACTACTAAAACTATAAGATATAGAGATTTTAGCAATATCTTTTGCAAAGAAACACATATATGTTGGTCAGAATATACACAAATACACCAGCGCAGAACATTAAATTATGTTTTCAAGCCGAATGTTTGCACTACTAAATATATTCACATTTTAGGAATGTGAATATTGCAAAGATGCAAATCTATATGGTCAAAATGCAAAAAAATGATTTGCTGCTTTTATTTTGTTACTTTATTGAGTTGCTCGAATGTAATATTTGCACTCTATATAATTTTTTATCATTTATAAAAATATTATCATTTTTCATGCAATTTTATTGTAATTTATTTGTCTATATTTTACAAAATGCATGAAAGAATTACAGAAAGTTTTCACTTCTATACCCTACAAGATTTAGACATTTCAGCGATGCATTTTTTATTTTTATTGCAAATATATAATTTTATAAAGACCAACTGAGCAAAAAGTCAGTTCCTCGTCAGCTACAGCTGCAACCAAAAATAAAATGCATACTTTCACTAACCTTTAAAAGTATTTTTAGACAAGTCAAGCGGTATGTTTCATATCCATGAAGTAAAACACATGTGCACATTATGAATACAAATGCATTGAACATCATTCATAGTGCAGTACATTGACAGTAAAAAGGAGCACAATATTCAAGTTCATTAAGGGAAACCATTCATAATTATTATTAGAAGCATAAAAGTTAGCAAACTGCACAGACAGAGAACTGAAAACACAGAAACGCAAGAAATAGCCTCGTTTCATCGAAGTGAATCAGTTCAAGGTGGCTCTAAATATAGAGGTAACATGATGTTCAACAGCAGTTTCATAATCCTCATGACTAACCACTTCTGTGGAAAAACAATCGCCCTCCTTCGACACAGCATGTGCTGCTTAACCACCGATGACCAACACGCTCAGCACGAGCAGCTCACACAGTCAGTACAGAAACTCAGAATGGAGCATTTCAGCAGATTCACGGCTCCGGCTGCAGATAAACTTAGGTAAGCAAAACCTTCAAATGATTTCCTTTCACTGGTATCTCAGCATTAGGACGTCGTCTGCGCTCAGTTTGAGTTCTTTGTTTAGTTTCAGTTCTTTTTCAGTAAATCTAAATGTTTGCATGTAGTAAATATGCAACTGCAAATGATTCAATCTGCATCTCTCAAAACTAACAGGAACTTTTGAAATGTCCCTAAAATCATTATTTACAAAAAGTCAACCAGATAAGTGTTCGTAGTTTGTTTTTTTTGTTTAGTAGAACTGTGCTGAAACTCTGAGGACACTGAGGTTATCAATAAAGGTTAAATATAATAACAATAAAGATATGATCAGATATACAACAATACTTGACACCCATGAAGGTCAATGACATCGATTGATGATATCTAGTGAGTGGTTTAAGCTGGATTGTGTTGAGTTTCTATACGGACTGTAATTATATTGATTATGTGTCTCTAGACGTCAGACGCTCAGACGATATCTGTTCGAACCCTGGCTTTACGCTTCAACAGAGACTCACAGAACGTGTGAGAGCTTCACGAAGCATGTACTGATACAAAGACCATCTATCTTACCGTTTCAAACTAAGAAATTAATACTTTTATTACGGAAGGATGCATTCAATTCATCATACATTTACATTTATGCATTTAGCAGACGCTTCGACTTACAGTGCATTCAGGTTATACATGTTTTATCAGTACATGTGTTCCCTGGGAATCGAACCCACAACCTTTTGTGCTGCTGACGCAATGCTCTACCACTGAGCCACAGGAACACAAAAGTGACAGTACAGACATTTATGATGCTATGAAAGATTTCTGTTTCAAATAAACGCTGTTCTTTTGAATTTTCTATTCATTAAAGACTCCTGAAAATTAAATGCATCACGGTTTCCACAAAAATATTGAGCACGACTGTTTTTAACATTGATAATAATCAGAAATTATTCTTGAGCAGCAAATCAGCATATTATTATGATTTCTGAAGATCATGTGACACTGAAGACTGGAGTAATGATGCTGAAAATACAGATTTGATCACAGAAATTAATTACAGTTTAACACATATTCACATTGAAACAGATATTTTAAATTGTAATGATATCTCAGGATTTTTACTGTATTTTTGATCAAATAAATGCAGCTTTCTTTCGATTACAAAATCCAACTGTTCATGTGC
>CM050429.1:29754881-29767381 GCA_027564155.1 Gymnocypris eckloni scoliostomus | reverse complement strand
AAAAGACCTCCGCAGGTACCAGTACGAGACTATCAAGGCAAGCTCGAGTCTCTTATTTTTACTTGAGCGGATCCTTAAATAATGGCTTCAGCTGATGTAATTTCAGTACATTTATGGACCGTCAAAACACAATCATATCATTCTAGTGCAGGATAAATGTTGTGTTCTCATAAATCACATGTCATTTTTAGTATTTTCATGATCATGTTGTGTCTCTTTCTAGGCGAAGCTCCGGATTCTGAGAGAGACTCTGATTCAGATTTTGTAAGTGCATTAGTCTACTTCAGTAAAAGACATTCGCAGCTGGCCTACAGGAGAACTTTTGCCAATGTAACGCTCAATTACTGTAACATAAGTAATAATGTAATGCACAATGCAATAACTGTATGGCCCATGTGCATGCACCTCAAACTAACACATCTACTGTAACACATTTCACGAATTAAGATTCACAATATTTGTTCAAAAAGCTGTTTTACGTCAACTGAAAATGTCTGGAAGGAGACGTGTCTAATTAGTAGCAACTACATTAAAAACGACATTTTAATTACATTTTATATTCAAAATTACATTTGGAGTAGAAGCAATTTTCACTCAGAAATGGCTCAATTTCGCAAAAAAAGTAAACATTTAAGCAAATTTAAAAACTGAATTAAAAAAACAGAACAAGTCAACATAAAAACGAATTAAAATATTATTTTAAAAAACTAACTAGTTGGCAAGGAAACGTATATTATTTTAATTTAGGTTAATTTGATGTACTACAATTAATAAAAACAGTATAGACTTAAAATGTCTAACAAAATGACAAAAAAATTACTAAAATTAATTACTTAAAAATTTTAATGTAAAAAGTTCAATTAAAGCAGAAAATGAAAAAAGTAAACATTTAAGCAAATTTAAAATTTAATTAAAAAAACAGAACAAGTCAACAAAAAAACGATTTAAAATATTAATTTAAAAATCAAACTAGTTGACAAGGAAACGTATATTATTTCCATTTAGGTTCATTTGATGTACTACAATTAATAAAAACAGTATAGACTTAAAATGTCTAACAAAATGACAAGTTAAGATACATATTCATTTGTAACAAGCAATGCACTTTTAAAAATCAAACGTTGAGAAAACTTAAAAGTTTAATGCAACCAGCTTCAGCAGATCTTTGAGTTTTCTCGACTTTCTGTTTTCAGTTTATACAATAAAAAGTTGAGAAAACACAAACATCTGCTGAAGCTGGTTGATTTTTAACATGAATCTAAGCTTTAAGTGAAACATTTTCAAAATGAATGACTATAAAAGTGTCACGGCTCTACAGATTTGAACTGATGTAAAAGCATGAAATACAAAGATCCATCGATCACATATACGTCTTTACATCTAACAGGACAGCGACACGTACGAGGACCCTCAGGGCGAACACGACGACAGCTACGAGCCTCCGCCGAGGCTTGAAGGATACATGAAGGCCTTTACGGTCAGCCCCAGAGGAGAGTATGTGGGTGAGGATCACGCTCTCTCATGGGCGTAAATTTCATTTAACAGTAGGGGGGGACAATAAATATAAAATTTATCATGAGCAATTTTGAGAACCAGTTAAGCTCCTGAATGGTTCTTCGGCGGTTCTTGGGTGATTAGGTGCTATATAGCACCATACAGAACCAGTTAAGCTCCTGAATGGTTCTTCAGCGGTTCTTTGGGGTGACTGAGGGGCTATATAGCCATACAGAACCAGTTAAGCTCCTGAATGGTTCTTCAGCGGTTCTTTGGGGTGATTAAGGTGCTATATAGCACCATACAGAACCAGTTAAGCTCCTGAATGGTTCTTCAGCGGTTCTTTGGGGTGATTAAGGTGCTATATAGCACCATACAGAACCAGTTAAGCTCCTGAATGGTTCTTCGGCGGTTCTTTGGGGTGATTAAGGTGCTATAGCACCATACAGAACCAGTTAAGCTCCTGAATGGTTCTTCAGCGGTTCTTTGGGGTGATTAAGGTGCTATATAGCACCATACAGAACCAGTTAAGCTCCTGAATGGTTCTTCAGCGGTTCTTTGGCGTGACTGAGGGGCTATATAGCACCATACAGAACCAGTTAAGCTCCTGAATGGTTCTTCAGCGGTTCTTTGGCGTGATTAAGGTGCTATATAGCACCATACAGAACCAGTTAAGCTCCTGAATGGTTCTTCAGCGGTTCTTTGGCGTGACTGAGGGGCTATATAGCACCATACAGAACCAGTTAAGCTCCTGAATGGTTCTTCAGCGGTTCTTTGGGGTGATTAAGGTGCTATATAGCACCATACAGAACCAGTTAAGCTCCTGAATGGTTCTTCAGCGGTTCTTTGGGGTGATTAAGGTGCTATATAGCACCATACAGAACCAGTTAAGCTCCTGAATGGTTCTTCAGCGGTTCTTTGGGGTGATTAAGGTGCTATATAGCACCATACAGAACCAGTTAAGCTCCTGAATGGTTCTTCAGCGGTTCTTTGGCATGACTGAGGGGCTATATAGCACCATACAGAACCAGTTAAGCTCCTGAATGGTTCTTCAGCGGTTCTTTGGCGTGACTGAGGGGCTATATAGCACCATACAGAACCAGTTAAGCTCCTGAATGGTTCTTCAGCGGTTCTTTGGGGTGACTGAGGGGCTATATAGCACCATACAGAACCAGTTAAGCTCCTGAATGGTTCTTCAGCGGTTCTTTGGGGTGATTAAGGTGCTATATAGCACCATACAGAACCAGTTAAGCTCCTGAATGGTTCTTCAGCGGTTCTTTGGGGTGACTGAGGTGCTATATAGCACCATACAGAACCAGTTAAGCTCCTGAATGGTTCTTCAGCGGTTCTTTGGCGTGACTGAGGGCTATATAGCACCATACAGAACCAGTTAAGCTCCTGAATGGTTCTTCAGCGGTTCTTGAGGGGCTATATAGCACCATACAGAACCAGTTAAGCTCCTGAATGGTTCTTCAGCAGTTCTTTGGCGTGACTGAGGGGCTATATAGCACCATACAGAACCAGTTAAGCTCCTGAATGGTTCTTCAGCGGTTCTTTGGCGTGACTGAGGGGCTATATAGCACCATACAGAACCAGTTAAGCTCCTGAATGGTTCTTCAGCGGTTCTTTGGGCGTGACTGAGGGGCTATATAGCACCATACAGAACCAGTTAAGCTCCTGAATGGTTCTTCAGCGGTTCTTTGGCTGTGACTGAGGTGCTATATAGCACCATACAGAACCAGTTAAGCTCCTGAATGGTTCTTCAGCGGTTCTTTGGCGTGACTGAGGGGCTATATAGCACCATACAGAACCAGTTAAGCTCCTGAATGGTTCTTCAGCGGTTCTTTGGCGTGACTGAGGGGCTATATAGCACCATACAGAACCAGTTAAGCTCCTGAATGGTTCTTCAGCGGTTCTTTGGCGTGACTGAGGGGCTATATAGCACCATACAGAACCAGTTAAGCTCCTGAATGGTTCTTCAGCGGTTCTTTGGCGTGACTGAGGGGCTATATAGCACCATACAGAACCAGTTAAGCTCCTGAATGGTTCTTCAGCGGTTCTTTGGCGTGACTGAGGGGCTATATAGCACCATACAGAACCAGTTAAGCTCCTGAATGGTTCTTCAGCGGTTCTTTGGCGTGACTGAGGGGCTATATAGCACCATACAGAACCAGTTAAGCTCCTGAATGGTTCTTCAGCGTTCTTTGGCGTGACTGAGGGGCTATATAGCACCATACAGAACCAGTTAAGCTCCTGAATGGTTCTTCAGCGGTTCTTTGGCATGACCGAGGGGCTATATAGCACCATACAGAACCAGTTAAGCTCCTGAATGGTTCTTCAGCGGTTCTTTGGGGTGACTGAGGTGCTATATAGCACCATACAGAACCAGTTAAGCTCCTGAATGGTTCTTCAGCGGTTCTTTAGTGATTAAGGTGCTATATAGCACCAAGAACCAGTTAAGCTCCTGAATGGTTCTTCAGCGGTTCTTTGGGGTGAAAGGTGCTATATAGCACCATACAGAACCAGTTAAGCTCCTGAATGGTTCTTCAGCGGTTCTTTTCTGATTAGGTTTTATATAGCACCATACAGAACCAGTTAAGCTCCTGAATGGTTCTTCAGCGGTTCTTATTAAGTGCTATAGAACCACTGCATTTTTGTGCAGTATTACAGCCTGAATGGTTCTTCAAGTTCATGCTAACTGAGGCTATATAGCACCATACAGACAGTGAGAATATGGCACCTGCATTTCTAAAGGTTCTTTCAAGCTTATGAGACACACATCACATAAGTTCAATTTTGTATGAAGAACCTGTTTTCCTTCTATCAGCACCACAGACTCAACTTTAAACCCTGTCATTATTTCTTCACCCACGTCTTTCCAAACCAGTATGAGTTATTTCTGTCCAACACAAACGGTTTTTAAGAGGTTTTGAATGAAAAGTAATTTTGTTTTTGGAGCATAAAAGCCTCAGGTCACTATATATATAATACATCATTTCTTCAAAACTGCTCCTTTTGTGTTCAACAGAATACATTTAGGACAAAATGAAGTGGAATGATGGCGTAAGACTAAAAGGCTCAGTTCTATAAAGGGAAAGTTCTGTTAAGCATGTAAAACCAGACTTTCCGTGTCTTGCAGACAGCTGTCGTGGTCGACCGGCAAAACCAAACCAACCTTTCCATTTACAACAGAGGCACAAACCCCCCCGACCGACCCACCGCAGCCTAGAGGAAGATGACGTAATAACGGCTTGTACTGTTCATTTCATTTAGCGCACAATAAACTCCTGATACTAAAGCTCTCTCCTCCGTTCAGGACGATTACATTGAGCCGGAGGGCGCGCCGGGGGATGATAATTACATTGACCCCACTGAGAAAACACTAACGAGTAAGACCACAGAGGACGGCTGAATTATTAACATGACTGTAATGGGTAAATCAAGTGCTAATGGTGCTTAATGTCTGTTTATAGAGCCGGTGATTAACAGAACCGTCAAACTGGGTATTCCTGTCTGTGTAAACCGTCCGGGTGAGAGTTTCACCAGATTATTTCAAGACATGCACGGTTTCATATCGTTTCTGGGATCAAACATTTAATGCACTCTAATTCTTCTTCTTTTAGATTTCTATGAGGTTCCTGATATGAAGGTGAGCTGATCACTGACCACATCACTGATGTGATATTCAGATCATAATAATAATAATAATAATACTTTTCTTTGCATGCATTTTATTTTTCATTTATTAGATTAGATTCTTGTAATACAATAATGGAAATCATGATTTTAACACAATTATTATTATTATTACTGAAGTTAAAATCAGCATAAATTAGAGGATGTACAACATTATGCATAATATAATAATATTATATGTATATTTACAACACTATTTTATTTTTTATATTTATAATAAAATTGTTAATGCATATATATATATATATAAGTTGTAACATTTATTTTTTACTTTTTAAAATGTACTTTTATTATATATAATTTATTTTTAAAATCTTGGCATGAAATTGAACCTGGACAGGTACTACAACAAATAGCATCATGCATTATATATAATATTAATTTATGAACTATTAATTTGCTTTATAACTGCTCTGAGAAAATGCTTGTGTTTAATTATAGGAGAATTCTCCGTCTAAGACAAGGTACAACTAACCCTCCTTTTCTACATTATTTTACTACACACATTGAACTCAGTTTTCTTTAGCGGTAATTACAGCACTAATAATATTCAATATGGATAAAAACATGCCACTTTGACTTGATTTAAGGCAGTAATTACACAGTACGTAAATGTACACAAGTTCAAATCTACACTGCATGTGGTCAAACTTACAGTCACAGTGTTAATATGACTGCACTTCCTCGTGTCCTTTGTTACTGAGACACACATCACATGCGTCTCTGTTCTGTGTGAAGAACTGTTTTCTTCTGATCAGCAGGAGTAACTCGACCCTACAACCCAACAACACACATACAGCGCCACCTACAGCCAGTCCACGGTAATTACACAACCATTTACATTTATGCATTTGTAAGACGCAAAGCGACTTACAGTGCATTCAGGCTGTACATTTGTATTGTCAGTATGTGTTCCCTGGGAATCGAACCCACAACCTTTGCGCTGCTAACGCAATGCTCTACCACTGAGCCACAGGAACACAACCATTATTACCCAAAACCACGAGATTCACCAGACTGCATTCACCAGTTCAATTACTCTTTACAAACATGCATCATTATAACCATATCAAAATATTATAGTCTCTATAATAAAACGATGCTAAACATTTATGATAATGACAACATCAGAGCTATCTTCGAAAACACTACAAAATATGCCTAAGATATGCGTTTTAGAGAAAGTTTGATTACACAAATAAAAAACAATTTAAGTTTTACATGTTTTATCTATTCACAGAATGAACTTCAGAGGGCCAACAATAACTCCAGTGAGTATTGATGATTTTTTGTACTTTACATGTGTACACACACACACACACACACACACACACACACACATATATATATACACACACACACACACACACACACACACACACACACATATATATATATATATATATACACACACACATATATATATATACATACACACACACACACACACATCTATATATATACACACACACACACACACACACACATCTATATATATATATATATACACACACACATATATATATATACACACACACACACACACACACACACATCTATATATATATACACACACACACACACACACATATCTATATATATACACACACACACACACACACACACACATATATATATATACACACACACACACATCTATATACACACACACACACACACACACACACATCTATATATACACACACACACACACATACATCTATATATATATATATATATACACACATACACACACACATCTATATATATACACACACACACACATCTATATATACACACACACACACACATACATCTATATATATATACACACACACACACATCTATATATACACACACACACACATCATATATACACATATCTATATATACACATATCTATATATATACACACACACACACGCATATATATACATACATACACACACACATACCTATATATATATAAATACACACGCATATATATATACACATACAATTTTTTGAACAAAAAAAACGTGGTGCAAATGTACAACATGTAGGCTACATGTGATTAGCATGTAAATACGTGACCTATATGTACATGATGAGTTGTATTTATGAGTATTAAATGTATGAGTATTTATGAGTGTAAATGCATGTTTTGAATGGAGAAAGTGATGATGGTCTATGTGTGTTTTAAGCATGAACCAGAGTTAGAGGACGAGTATGAAGTGTGTGACGCAGACGACAGTGAGTATCAGTCACAAACCAGACCTGAGCAAATCAATGCATGACAAACCATGTATGTAACACGTGTCTGATTCTCATTAGGTGTTAATGAAGGGCCAGAGGAGACCACAGAGGCCCGGAGACCATCAATGCCCACACCGCGACCTAGAGACCTGTAAGTGACTCCCTTAAACACTGAACGATAATCAATCAGTCTGGTGTAATATCAGATTCATCTAACAGTGCATCACTGCTGGTCTTTCAGGAAGAAACCTAATCCTGCTTTGACACCGGTATGGACTCGTTTATCTTATCTAATCTCTTTAATGGTAAATCAAAACATTCAGTGACAAATACTTGTCCATTTTTACAGAAACCAAACATGGCTCACAGAGACAGTGAAGGTAATTATCAAAATCACTGGCTATGTTCAGAACAGACTTGCATACGGCTTATTATATATGATGCATACTGCACAGTTTTAAACAGTGAGATGCAAAACAGAAAGTATTATGCTGTAATAAATGTTTCAAGCTGTTTACGACACTGTGGTCATGTGACCTCATTACACTGCATTTGTAATTAAGCAAGAGGTGCTCATTAATGACCACCAAACTAAATCTAAGTTAAACAATGTCTTTAAGATTAGACAGTGCAGGCTTCTACAAATGCTTTTATGTTTTATAATGTGCAATTTAATGTGCAGATCGATCTGTGTATAAAGAAAATCAGCATACCACACAAATAAAAACTACTCTAGTGATGCTGTATTCCACAAATTAAGCTATATTTAATAATGCATCCATAATGCATCGCTATGCATCCATAACTTTTTTAATTATGGATGCAAAAAAAAACATAGCATACTGCATGTTTCTGATGCAGAATTTCACAAAGCTAATGTGCAATTTGGCAGATCTATGCATGCACGCAGAAAAATATTGTACTGCACAAATATTCTATAAATTAAGCTCCATTTCATATTCCACAATTTAGCAGATCCATGCATGCATTCAGAAAATTAAATTAGCATACTGTTCGGTTCCGATGCAGCTTTCAGCAAAGTATGTTCTGACTGATAATGCACAAAAGTGTGTCAGGTCCATGCATGCATGCATAGAGAAAAGTAGCATGCTGCATGATTCTGATGCAGTATTCCACATAATGCACAACTTGGCAGATCCATGCATGCATACAGAAAAGTAGCATAGTGCACAAATAAAATCTACACTGCTTTTGGTTAACCTGATGAAGTATTCCATCAATTAAGCTCTGTTTAAATGCACAACTTGACACACAAATTAAGCTGTTGAAGATCCATGCATGCATCCAGAAAATGAGCATACTGTTCAAGTAGCTCTAGTATGTTAGTAGGCTATTCTGAATATAGCCAGTGACTTGTAGATGTGAGAGTTTCCTGCACATTCATAAAGAGCGATTTTAATTTTGACCTTGTGTTGTTTTAGAGCAGGTTAAAGTCCCCTATTAATAATTGCATGATCTCTGTTACAGCCACATCTATTAAAACAACAGCAGTAACTATATCACGAAGCCCATCAAACACCATGCAGAGCCCGTCACCAACAGGGTTCAATCGAGCCAAGTACAAAAATAATAATAATACATTTCCATAAACTATTGTAGTTTCATGAGCAAAAGGTCTAAACTACAGTCTCCTTTTCTGCTATAGGATGCCTCTGCCTCGACAGCTTCCCTCCCAAAGTAAGATTCAAGCTTTTACAGTTTGCAATAGACACATTTATATGTCCATAACGTCAACACTTTCTGACAGCCTTGATGTAGTTTGGTTTCGAGCTGTTGATTAATAGTGCTGTATTTCCACAGGCAGAGGGACGTTGCCTTCAGACAGCAGATCAGCTAGAGATGCTGAAGAGGTGATTGCATTACTGACTTTCCTATAAATGCATTCACTTGTTTCTGTATATGTTTTCATATTGTCGTGTTTGGCTTTGAGAGAAGATGAAAAAGGCCCCTGATGTTTGTGTCTCAGTTCGCAGCATAACGACTATAATGGAGAGCATCCCAGCATGCACTTACAGTGTCTGTCGGTCTAACTGTCCTGTTCTCTCACACAGGAAGCTGGTGTGTATAAAAAGGATTGGTACGCCAGCAGCTGTGACCGCAAGACAGCAGAGGACGCTCTCATACGCTCAGCTAAGGCACGTCAGACTGCACAAAATAACCCAAACTGAACTATGCATTAGAAATACCAGCAAGAGCAAGGGGCAGACTGTTAACTAAAGCCATAACAAACATGTTCAGTACTTGAAATATAATAAACGTTAACTGACATAAAACAAAATGTGTAAAAAACTAATAACTTATTTTATTTCAGCTAGCTGCCAAGGCAACGTTTCTTATTTTCAACTTGGCCTATTAAAATAAACTAAAACTTACAAAAAACTATATAGACATATATACGTGTGTAAAAACATAACTTAAACTAGAATTAAAGTGAATATAGAGAATAAAAATAGAAACTAATTAAACTATATATACAGTGCATTCAGAAAGTATTCAGACCCCCTTCACTTTTTTGTTTTGTTATGTTGCAGCCTGATACTACAATTATTTCATTTTATTTTCTTATTAATCTACACTCCAGTACCTTATAATGACTAAGTAAAACTTAATTTTAGAAATTCATAATAAAATAAAATATATATATTTTTTAAATATCACATTTACATTAGTATTCAGTAACAAAACGTTAAATTTAGCTCAGGCGCCTCCCATTTCTCTTGAGCACTGCCGAGATGTTCCTACACCTTGATTGGAGTCCACCTGTGGTACATTAAACTGATTGGACATGATTTGGAAAGGCACACACCTCTATAAGGGCCTGTTTACACCTGGGCCCGTATTCATGAAAAATCTTAGTGCTAAGAGTTGCTCCTAGTAACACAATTCTAAGAAATGTGGGTGTTTCCTCTTAAATTTAAAGAAAAGATCCTAGTAAAGAAAAAAGTACTTCAGAAAGCATCTTAACCCTTAAAAGAGGTCTTAAGGTCCGAAATTGTTAGGAGTACGGACGAGGACTTTTAAGAGGCTTAAGAGTTTCTTTAGCAGCGGAGAACATGGATGAAACATGAAGAGGGAGAAGAAAAGTGCTGCACACAATGCATGACAGTGAGTTAATAAGACGCTGCACATTAGATCGTGCAGGGATCATGTTTGTGACAGATCTTATTAAAGACATGTTAACATCCCTGACACTGCGCAGAAATGCCATAGCACCAGAAATGGACGTAATCACTACATTAACTACATTAACATATTTGGCAACTGGAAAAATGCAACTATGCAGAAGCGATGATTTGGGTCTGTTACAGCACTTTCAGAACCTTATTGTGTCGCTGTTCATTTCCTATAAAATACGTTAAGTATGACAGCATGGTAAATCAAAATAAAGAATATAATGTGTGTGTGTGCTTGTAGAGAGAGAGAGAGAGAGAGGAGAGAGAGAGGTAAAACAGGAAAAAATAAATTTCAAAGCGAAGGCTTATAATAAACCCTACTCTTAAACGCTCTTACTTCCTTCTTGGACAACCAACCAATCACAGTCTTCAAAGACTGTGTCATTCCTAGCAACGGGTCAGCCCGCCTCCTCACTAAGATAAAAGTTTTTGTGTTTTCCTCGCTCAGAGTTGCTCTCAGATTGGTTCTGAATCACTTTTAAGCTAAGACTCCTAGCTAGAAATTTTTAAGCTAAATTAGGAGCTCTCTGAGAGGATTCTTAGAATCTTTATGAATACGGGCCCTGGGCTTTTCATTACTAAGGAGCCTATCAAGACTCCTTCACTAAGAGTCTTGTGATTCATGACCAATCTGAGAGCAACTCTGAGCGAGGAAAAGACTAAAACTTTTATCTCAGTGAGGAGGCTAGGAATGGCACAGTCTTTTGAAGATGATTGGTTGGTTGTCCAAGAAGGAGATAAAAGAGCGCTTTTAAGAATAGGGTCTATTATAAGCCTTCACTTTGAAATAACCGGAGTAATTTTTCCTGTTTTACCTCTCACTCACTCACACACACACTCACTCACTCACTCACTCACTCTCTCACACACTCACTCACTCACTCACTCACTCACTCTCTCACTCACTCACTCACTCACTCACTCTCTCACACACTCACTCACTCACTCACTCACTCACTCACTCACTCACTCTCTCACACACTCACTCACTCACTCACTCACTCACTCACTCACTCACTCACTCACTCACTCACTCACCACTCACTCACTCTCTCACACTCACTCACTCACCACTCACTCTCTCACTCACTCACCACACACACACTCACTCACTCACTCACTCACTCACTCACCACTCACTCTCTCACACACTCACTCACTCCTCACACACACACACTCACTCACTCACTCACCACTCACTCACTCACTCACCACCACCACTCACTCACCACCACTCACTCACTCACTCACTCACACACTCACTCACTCACCACTCACTCACTCACTCTCACTCACACACTCACTCACTCACTCACTCACTCCTCACTCTCTCACACACACTCACTCACTCACTCACTCTCTCACACACTCTCACTCACTCACTCTCTCACTCACTCACTCACCACCACCACACACACACACACTCACTCACTCTCTCACACACTCACTCACTCACTCACTCACTCACCTCTCACACACACACTCACTCACTCACTCACTCACCACTCACTCTCTCACTCACTCACTCACTCACTCTCTCACACACACACACTCACTCACTCTCTCACACACTCACTCACTCACTCACTCACTCTCACACACTCACTCACTCACTCTCTCACTCACTCACTCACTCACTCACTCACTCACCACGCACGCACACATACACGCACACATACACACACACACACACATGTTGGTTTTTATGGTTTACGGGGACTCTCCATAGGCGTAATGGTTTTTATACTGTACAAGCTGTATGTGCTATTGCCCTACACCTACCCTACACCTAAACTTAGCCCTCACAGGAGACGGTGCATTTCTATTTTCCTCAAAAACTCACTCTGTATGATTTATAAGCGTTTTAAATTATGGGGACAC
>CM050429.1:29564881-29749881 GCA_027564155.1 Gymnocypris eckloni scoliostomus | reverse complement strand
CAGCATCTTGATATGCCACACCTGTGAGGTGGATGATTATCTCGTTCACTAACACAGATTTAGACAGATTTGTGAACAATATTTGAGAGAAATAGGCCTTTTGTGTACATAGAAAAAGTTTTCGATCTTTGAGCTCAGCTCATGAAAAAATGGGGGCAAAAACAAAAGTTTTGCAGTTATAATTTTGGTCAGTATATATACAGTGGTGGCCAAAATTATTAGAACACAAGTATTTTTAGCAGCTAAAAAATAGTTTATAGGCAGTTATTTCTATATTTTGCTGTAGTGTGTCAGTAGGAAAAATCAGTTTACATTTCTAAAAGTTCATTTTGTCATCGATTGTAATAATTCAGTGCGATTTTTTAGATGTGATCTGATCATCATCAGTCTGTCTGGAGATGAAGAAACAGAACAAACTGAGACAGACTCAGTCCAGAAGAACTGTCTCGAGTATGGCGTTAAAAGTGGGACAAAACAGCGCGCAAGCGATTTACAGCATTGCGCGTACAAAATAACATAACCGTGAGCAGAATCCGCACACGCGCGCAGATCTAAACACACGCGCGAGTCATTTCTGCACACGCGCGCAGATCTAAACACACGCGCGACTCATTTCTGCACGCGCAGATCTAAACACACGCGCGACTCATTTCTACACGCGCAGATCTAAACACACGCGCGACTCATTTCTACATGCGCGCGCAGATCTAAACACGCGCGACGACTCATTTCTGCACACGCGCGCAGATCTAAACACACGCGCGAGTCATTTCTGCAGGCGCGCAGATCTAAACACACGCGCGACTCATTTCTGCACACGCGCGCAGATCTAAACACACGCGCGACTCATTTCTGCACACGCGCGCAGATCTAAACACACGCGCGAGTAATGAGTTTTGACAGTAAAATGTGGTTAATTCAGTATAATCGCTGATGGTTTGCTTCCTCTGAGGTCCTCCGAGGTGTTGTTATCATCTCCTCTCAGGTGTGAGATGCATTATATGAATGCTTGGCTAAAGAGATGTGTCTTTAATCTAGATTTAAACAGAGAGAGTGTGTCTGAACCCCGATCGTTATCAGGAAGGCTATTCCAGAGTTTAGGAGCCAGATATGAACGTGCTCGGTTACTATCGTAACCTCGGTTCCCTGAGATACGGGCAGTACTGCGTCTTGTAAAGACGATATGGGAAAATGCCTTTTTCTCCTGAACTGAAGTCTTATTTAATCACGCGGTGAAACTGCCGCGACTATTGGTTCGTGCAGGTGTAGAAAAAACGAACCAATGGGTCGGCAGCGGAGCTGCGAACCTATGGCGACGATCTCGCCAATATTCCCGCCCGAAACGGGCGGGGCATCTGGCTATATAAGCGGTCGTTTCGCCGCATAGGATCCTCAGGTTTACCGACTGAAGCGGCGACTGAGTCGTGCAGCTACCTGGCACGGCAAAGTCGCGGTACTGTTCCGTATCTCAGGGAACCGAGGTTACGATAGTAACCGAGTACGTTCCCTATCGATACTCCACTCGTACTGCGTCTTGTAAAGACGCATATGGGAACTGAATTTAATCACGCCGTGCTAGGGTAGATGAACGACTGTATATACTTCCATAAACATAAATGCCCATAGGGAAGTAAGTAGTATACTTCAGGCTAAAGCGAGCTAAACTCATAGAGGTCGTGCTCGGCCTGGATAATCGTTCCACTTCTGTATACTCAGTTAACCGGAGTATGCAGGGTGCCAATTAGAGAGCCTGAGCGCATTGCGGTCAAGAAATCTCTGACAGGATTGTTCCCACAGCGTATGTGTACAAGCTCATCTAAGCAGAGAGGACTCTGGCCTGTAAGGCCGGTATGTCAGGTTATAAAACCTAGCAAATGTGGACGGAGTGGCCCAGCCAGCCGCCGTACAAATCTCTGTAATGGATACACCGCTAGACCACGCCCATGACGAGGCGATGCCTCTAGTCGAATGGGCTCGTACTCCAATGGGGCATTGCAGGCCCAAAGAAGAGTATGCCAGCATGACAGCATCCACTATCCACTTAGAGAGTCTCTGCTTCGTGACGGATGTCCTTTGGTGCGGTTACGAAGCTAACAAAGAGCTGTTCCGTATGCCTAAAAGCGGGCGGCTCAAAATGAGATTCTCAGAGCTCTGACAGGGCATAACAAAGATAACTCCCGGTCCTCCTCAGGCGGAGGAAGCGCGGAGGCGTGATGACCTGAGCTCTGAGCGGGTTGAAAGTACCTTAGGTACATAACCATGCCTTGGTTTCAGGGCGACCTTGGAGTCGTTAGGCCCGAATTCCAGGCAGGCAGGGCTAGTAGAGGCGCCTGCAGGTCTCCAACTCGCTTAACCGACGCTAGTGCTAGTAGCAGAGCAGTTTTCAGCGAAAGTGACCGGAGGTCCGTAAACTGTAGCGGCTCAAAAGGAGGGCCTTTCAAGGCCCTCAGTACAGTGGGCAGATCCCATGTAGGGACAGTAAGGGGCCGAGGTGGATTCAACCTCCTGGCTCCCTTCAGAAAACGGACAACTGAGTTGTCTCTGCCTACCGACTGGCCCGCTATAGGGGCATGAAAGGCCGCTATAGCTGCTACGAACACCTTGAGTGTAGAGTGAGAACGTCCTTTATCTAGCAGTTCCTGCAGAAAGGACAGAACCACCGCTAACTCAGAGGTAGGGGTTTTCACCACGGTTGAGGCACCAAGTGGAGAAAACAGACCACTTAAGGGCATAGAGGCGTCTGTAGACGGGCTCTAGCCTCAGAAATGGTGTTTAACACTCGCTCTGGGAAGCCAGTAGGCTCCCATTGAGCGGCCAAATGTAGAGAGCCCACAGCTCGGGTCGAGGGTGCCATATTGTTCCGTTAAGCCTGAGAGAGGAGATCCCGTCTCAGGGGCACGGGCCAGGGGCTGCTGTCAGTAGCTGAGTCAGCTCTGACAACCAAGGTTGGTTCCTCCACAAGGGGCCACCAATAGCACCTTGTGACCCTGTTCCTGATACGCCTGGACGACCTGTGGAAGCAGGGCGATCGGGGAATGCATAAAGGAGGAGGCTGGGCCAATCGTGGGCCAACGCATCCCTGTCCTTGAATAATAAGTTGGGCAGTGAGAGTTGTCTTTGGAGGCGAAAAGTCTACTTCTGCCTTGCCAAAGGTCTTCCAGATCTTCTGAACCACCTGCGGATGGAGCATCCACTCCTCTGAGGGGACATTGCTCCGAGATAACATATCTGCTCCTTGGTTCAGTCTGCCCGGCAGGTGTGCTGCCCTCAGCGGCGCAGGTTGAGCTGAGCCCATTCCAGAAGGCGCTCTGCCAGAATAAAGAGGCGCTTGAGACACCTCCCTGGTGATTTATATAGGACACCACGGACATGTTGTCTGAGCGAATCAGCACATGGCGTCCTATTAGGTCCGGCAGGAAAAACTGGCAGGCTCGACAAACTGCTAGCATTTCCAAGCAGTTGATGTGGAAGCCGCTCTCCGTCTTCGACCAATGGCGAAGGTCGGTTTGCCGCCACAGCGCCCCCAACCTGTGTTGGGCGTCTGTCGTGACAACTTTCCTGGTGTGGACCAACCCCATGGCCACGCCCTTCTCCATCCACCGTGGGTTCTTCCAGGGGTCAGGGCTGTTACACAGGCCTGATTCACCCTGATATGCTGGCGTCCGTGGCGCCATGCGTTGTGTGGAACCCGTGGTTTCAACCAGCGTTGAAGGGGGCGCATGCGGAGCAGGCCCAGCTGTAACACTGGCGATGCTGCGGCCATAAGGCCCAGCATTCTCTGAAACACTTTGAGTGGGCGAGCGGTGTCGCTCTTGAAGGTGGCCGCGAGTTTCTGAATGGCCAGAGCGCGTTCTGGCGCTATCACCGCTCTCATGTGAGCTGAGTCCAGAACTGTACCCAGGAACGATATTCGTTGGCTGGGAGACAGTGCGCTTTTGGCGAAATTGACCCTGAGCCCCAGGCGCTCTAAGTGGCTGAGGATGAGGGTTCTGTGTGAAAGTAGTTCCACCTCTGACTGGGCCAGAATGAGCCAGTCGTCGAGGTAGTTGAGAATGCGGATTCCCATCTGTCTCAGAGGGGAAAGAGCCGCGTCCATGCACTTCGTAAAAGTACGGGGGGCCAGAGACAGCCCAAAGGGTAGGACCGTGTACTGGTAAGCCACTCCCTCGGCGAATCTCAAGAATCGCGTCTGTGATGGGGGCTATCTGGATGTGGTATGCATCTTTCAGGTCCAGAGAACAGAACCAGTCCTCTGTGCAAATCTGCGAGAGGATCTGCTTCAGTGTGATCATCCTGAGCGGCCGTCTCATGAGGGCGTGATTCAGGCGTCTGAGATCGAGGATGGGCCGGAGGCCGCCATCCTTTGGGGACGAGGAAGCTGGCTGTAAAAGCCTGACTCACTCAAAGCTGGAGAAACCATTTCTATGGCTCCTTTTTCCAGCAGCGTCATCACCTCTGGCGCAGAACGCGGCGTTCGCCCTGCACCGAGGTGGAGACCACGCCGCTGAAGCGCCGGGGTCTTCGAGCGGGTGGAGTGAATAACCTCGTTTTATTATCCCCATAACCCACTCTGACACTCCGGGATGGCCTGCCAGGCCTCGGCCCGCGTGGCAAGGGTTGGATAAACTTCAGTGGCGGCTGCGGAGGCAGGGCACTCGTGAGACGGAAGAAGAAAATTGCTCTCTTTTGAGAATGTTTGTGTTTTATTTTTCCGCTATCACAGCGGACAGTTGCATGGTCGCTTGCGGACCCTGTAGCAACAGACACAATTCCCTCTGCACCGGAAAAGAACGGGTGCCAAGAGGTTTCCATGAGAGGCCTTTTGGAGGCGGTCCGGCCGTGGCGGGACTCGACCCTCTCCTCTTCCTGTCCTGCAGATCAGGAGGGCGGGCGCACAGGGTCCAACGCTATCTTGAGTCGGGGGCCCTGGCGTGTCGGAGGGTGGCGTCTGGCTGGCGTGAGCGCCTCGCGGCTGCTGAGTTCTAGCAGGCTGAGGCGTGGCGGCAGGTGCAGGTTTCGCAGACTGCTGGTCGGGCGCGGTCCTGGGCGACTCTGAGCAGCTGCTGGGCTGGGCGCTTGGGCAGGAAGTGTCGCATAGCCTGTGGCGCCTTCTGTGCTTCTGTGAAGCGCTCAGCGAATCCTTTCACCGCAGGTCCAAAGAGGCCGCTGGGGAAATTGGAGCATCAAGGAAGGAGACCCTGTCCGCATCCTTGATCTCCGTCAGCGTGAGCCACAGGTGGCGCTCGAGCACTACCAGGCTGGCCATAGACCTTCCTATGGCTTGGGCGGTAGTCTTGGTGGCTCGCAGCTAGGTCTGTTCGCTTCTCAGCTCCCTGAGAGTCGCAGGATCAGGCTCAGACTCGTCTATGGCAGAGAGGAGCTTGGCCTGATAGACCTGTAAAACCGCCATAGAGTGGGCGCGAAGCCGCCTGTCCAGCTGAAGCGTAGGGCGTCCAGCGGCGCTGAAGTGGTCCTGCATGGCTTGGACGGGTGACTGGCTTTCGCCTTCCAGCCGATGGCAGTGGGTGGGCAGAGATGTGCAGCCACTGACTCATCCAGTTGAGGCATCCTCTCATATCCCTTTTCTTCAGCGCCATCAACCGTAGTGAGGGCAGATGAAGCGGAATGCGGAGGCGGGCAGAGTAAGGAGAGCGCCAAGATCTCGTGAGCTCGTCATGTACTTCAGGGAAGAACGGCGATGGTCGTTGTTGAGGGGCCTGACGGCGCCCCGGCAGAAACCACTCATCCAGACGGCTGCGAGAGGGCTCCTCTGGTGGAGACCACTCCAAACCCAGCTCTTCAACCGCTTTGGAGAGGACACGGAAAAGTTCGGCATCCATCCCAGCTTTGGCGCGCTGGGCGCGGGCAAACCTGAGGGGTCAGTCACTGAGCCCCACAGCTCCTCAGCATCTGAAGCTACCAGTGACATGCTGTCATCGGCCAGCTCATCGTCACTTCCCCAAAGCGAGACCAGATCGCTCACGCATGCGGAGGACGCTGGTCAGGTTGGATAAAAAGGACGGGAGAAAGTTTTCTGTGTGGTGAAAACGAGGCACGCGGGATCTGAGCCGGCGTGAGCTCGCTTTCAACCAGGCGCTGAAAACCTCTGCCCGCTGTTTTTCCTCACAGGTCCCTGAGAGGAAGAAAGCGGAGAGGCGCGAGGATCGCTCTCTGAAAGAAAGCGTCTTGGCGTGCGCGAGAGGCGAGACTGATGCTCGCAGTGAGAGCAATCAGAACCAGCGCGCGGCATCCGCATGGGCTTTCCCCAGGCAGGAACACACTCGCTGTGACCGTCATCGGCGTGCAGGTCTCCCTGCACGAGCCGCAGTAACGGCGCGGCATTAGAACGCCGATTTGCTCTTTTAGAAAACTTACGTGATCGCCGGATAGCGGCAGCGAACGGACCGGAACTGCTGCGATGCTGGGGCGGCGTTGAAGGCGGATCAGCCGAGCAGATCGAGGTCGCTGGGTCCTACTGCGAGGCATGTCAACGGCGAGTAGGCTTCTCTGGATCAGCGTAGACGAATTCGTCGTCGCTGAAGGAGAAAAATCTGAGGATCCTATGGCGAAACGACCGCTATATAGCCAGATGCCCGCCCGTTTCGGCGGGAATATTGGCGCTGATCGTCGCCATAGGTTCGCAGTAGCCCGCTGCCGACCCATTGGTTCGTTTTTCTACACCTGCACGAACCAATAGTCGTGCAGTTTCACTGCGTGATTAAATAAGACTTCAGTTCAGGAGAAAAAGGCATTTTCCCATATGCGTCTTTACAAGACGCAGTACGAGTGGAGTATCGATAGGGAACAAGTTCTCCCTCCTTTAGTGGACTTTGCTATCCGAGGTACTACCAAGAGTCCAGAGTTTTGTTCCTTAGGGAGCGGGTTGGATTGTAGCGTGATAGAAGACTAGTTAGGTACGCAGGAGCTAAATCATTTAGGGACTTATAGGCAAGTAATAATATTTTGTAACTGATACGAAACTTAATAGGTAGCCAGTGCAGAGACTGTAAAATTGGAGTAATCTGATCATATTTTCTTGACCTGGTAAGGACTCTAGCTGCAGCATTTTGTACTATTAATAATATTTCATAATATTTTTTTTACTTTGTTTTTCTATTTGTGATATGGTTTTATCCATGCCCGTACAGCACTTTGATTAAACACTTGTTGTTTCTAGAAAAAGTGCTTTATAAATAAACTTTAACTTTGAAATATTGATTAGGTATAAGCCAAACCCGTTTCCAAGTAATATTGTGATGATTCCAGTATGAATAAATCTTTTGCAAAACACCTTTGAGTATTCCCCTGATGTCACAAAACTCTTTCAATGGGCAAAATACTAACATAAGTAAAAAGAAAACCATTTTAACTAAATAACTGATCCACTAGTATCATCAAACCAGTATTTCAGATGATTTGTGTTTATATAATGCCAAATGTACACAGCAAAGGTGGCACAGAAGTGCTTCTGAAGTGGCATTTCTGTCTTTACATGGACTATTTAATGCTGCTCAGAGGTGGCATAAATGCATTTACACAGCAGTTATAACTATGAGGCAGAGGTGGGTCAAAGCAGGTGTAACCCCCCCGGGTCCGCACCATCACACCGAGCGGGTCTCGAACCCGGGATGCCGGCGCGGGAGGCGAGCGCTCTACCAAGGAGGCTAAAGGCTACAGCCCTTAGCGTCAGTAGCTAGAGCGCCTCTTTTTGAGGTCAGGGGAGTGAGGTTTACACACAGCCCTTACTGGCATACATCGTTACACTCACCCCCCTAAACCTCACTCCCGTCCGGGTCACGGCACCAATGTAGCCCCCCCGGGTCCGCACCATCACAACGAACGTGTCTCGAACCCAGGACTCCGGCCCGGGAGGTGGGCGCTCTACCAAGAGCTATCTGTACCTGTACCTGTACTATCTGTACAGCTATCTTACCCACTGTAAAGGCTACAGTGTCTAGCGTCAGTCGTTAGAGCGCCTCTTTTTGAGGTCAGGGGAGTGAGGTTTACACACAGCCCTTACTGGCATACATCCGTTACACAGGCATTATTTAGTCTGACTTCACATTGAATTTTGAGCAGGCACAGAGCAGCCTGCACTTGGCTGTGTAAAGACGGCTTAAGATATCATTATTATTCCATATATAGTACATATGAAGGGGTGTGTACTGTAAGCTGTCAACAGGCCGAATGCAAATATTCTTTGGAGCTATCAGAAAGTCAACTAAAGACCTGACAACCGTTAACGTGTGGAAAAGTCATAAATAATAAATAAATGATTTTTTAACACATATAGGCTACAGTTGATTCTGTTGCTACATATGTCCAATGATATGCTAATTTCATCACTTTTTAGGCAACCCGAAAATTTAAATTTACCATGTGACCATTCAATTACATAAATGTTTGTTTTCTCTAGCAGTGGTTTTAAACTTCCAGATCATCTGTTTGGGATGAAAATTTCATTATCATATTTTTGGCATTTTTTTTTCAGTATAAAAGTATAGTAAAAAAACACTGATGTACATTAAGATATGCAAAACGGTGTTGTCAGGACAAGAGTATTTTTCTTAAAGAGCTATATGTACCTCAGACAAAACATAAATGAATTTTCAAAATAATTATATTTATTTGTTGATAGCTCTAGAGGTTTTTTTTTTGTGGAGGCACTTCTAATACAGCGATACAAGGTGTCATTCACAGCTGTTACACTAGTGCTTATACCAGTGTTTCAACTTCTACACAAACATAAGAGACTCGTTTACTTTGGTTCTCAAGTGAAGTGGATCACAGACCATCTTCAAACATTTACAGAAATACACACCGCTGTTAAATTCCTGAATCGCAGGGCAATCAAAGGTTTACCAGGGGAAAATAAACAAGAAAGTATTATTCTGATCAGATCACACTGATCCTAAAAAACCTTTGGCTTCATAAATGAGAATAAAAATACATTTGGAAAATGTTCACAAACATCACAGTTGCAACATTCTTCGACCATGAATAATACATTAACAATTTAATAAATGTAAAGTAATTAATTGAAACTCTTGATTAAACCCTTAATCAAACCCATGTAACTTATCAACCGACTGCACGCTGAAACATAAATACAGACAATTCACATAAATACAAAATATAATTTCAGTGATGCGTCAACACATGCTCTCTCGCATACAGGTGTAGTTTGAAACTAATGCTAAATATACCATCAACGGGACAAACAGAGGAAGATAAACCAGATCCGTAGCCTCCTACAAAGAGAATCAACAAGTTCTGTAAGCATTTCAGTCACAACGTCTTCTGAAAGATGATTAGTAAAGCATCATAGTGATGGTTAAACGACATGAGCTAAAACATAAAACAATCAAATAATGCAAAGCTACATATGAAGACAAACTGAAGTCTTACTGCTCGAGCACTCGTTGTTCAAGTGAAGATCAACACACTTCTAATATTAGTATTGAGCTAACAGAGTGGAATATGGCAATATTACCTGAGGAATAATCTCACAAAACCTGATCACAGTATCGTGCGAAGGATTTGGTCTGACAGTGATTGTTCATCTATTAGATAATGCACTGCACTTATTCACATTGTGGAACAAAATAAATAATGCTTGCTCGTGTCATCATAAATATTCAAGCGCCTGAGAAGGGTTTATTACTGAAAAGAACGAAATCCAACTCTATTTTTCCTCACCCTGAGATATGCATAGTAACCCTGAATCTTCACAGCACTTCCTAAAACTGGCTAATGTGGGAAAAATGAATGCATTTCTATCTATTGAAGAGCTGGTTCCAGCCTCTGGTGGCTTCCATTAGATGTCTCTGTCCGTGACCCACCCAGGCTTCTTGGTTTGTGAAACGCCGCCCGCAAAACCAGCATTTAAACGTCGGCTGCAGCACCATGCTTTCCGATGCTGTTGGTACTACGGTATACTTTCTTCCACACACTCTTTTGAGCCTCAGTTTCAAGCTGAGCCTTTCTTTAACGGTGCCGTTTGGCCATTCCCTCCTGCGGTGGGACGCGTGGCAGTTGGCGGCGAGGTTATCGCGAAAGGCGTCGCAGTTCGACTCTGAAAGAGCTCGGAGGGTTTTACGAGAAAGCACGACCCGCTGCACCGCACCTCTGTGCTTGTGAACCACTCTCATGATGTTCGTGACCTCGGGAATATCAGTGTCGGGATGGTTGAGGACGATCACAGGCTGGCTGTCGCGTGGGGTTTTAACGGGTTGCGAGGAGCTGTGGGGAATCAGTCGAAGGGTCGCCGGAGCGTCTCGAGGCGCCGGATCCCAGAAGAGGACGGAGGCGTGAGTCGATCTGCTGACGGGAGAGTCTGCCGAGGACGTTTCTCCCATGCGCGTTCTGTTCAGTGACGTGAGAGACCCGCTGGATCCAGAGGCTGCTGCTGGGACGGATGTGGAAGAGTTTGAATCTTCAGGTCCGGGAGAGAAGATGCTGGCGTTGACCGGCTCAGATCGCTGGTTTGCATCTGATGAAAACATGGAGCAGAGAGTAACTAACGTGCTTTAAAATGATTATAACACTGGTAATAAAGCTCAAATATGCTTTGACAATACTGTATATAGTGGAAAAACATGGAAAACTATTTTAATTCTATTTTACTTGCATTGAAATTCTAATTTAAGAATGCTTCTTGTATTGTATTTATTATGGGGTCATTTCAGAGTAGATACATAAATATGAAAAAAATTATACTGTTTTTTAAAACATTTTAAGCTACTATATTTTGCATTCTATTATAAAATTTTGTGGCAACAATCAATTGCTTGGAAAGATGTTATTGAACCATTTCAGAGGAAATACAATGTTTTGATACATATATGGAAAACATGTTTAAACAATCGTTTAAACTATTTTAATTACTATATGTTACTTCTTGCATTGAATGCTTGTGGCAACAATAGATATCTTGGATAATGGTTAACATTAGCCATTTTGAGTAAAACATTAATTATTAAACATTATATAAAACATTATTTTTGTAATTGTAATTGTTTACAGAGTCATTCCAGAGTAAATACATAAAGCTGAAAAATATTTTGATTTAAAATTTAGGAAACACAATGTTTTGATACATTTATGGAAAACATGTTTATACAATCTTTTACTTCTTGCATTAAATACTTTGAATATTTGTGCCAACAATAGATTACTTTTCATTACATGTCATAGTAAATAAAAAATGGTTTAAAAATGTTTCGATAATGAGTTTTTATTGCTATTATATTATATATTTATAATTATTATGTTAGTATTATTATTACTTATACATATCTATGATAGGTAGGGCTGTAACGATATGATAAGATCGAAATCGCGACACTCAGATCCAATCGATCCAAAATGTCGGCGGTGTGATAACAGAATCGCGACAAACCCGTGACTAAAGACGCAAAATCATGTGCGCCTGCCTGCAAAAGTTGAGCTAGTTGCACACAGAAAGGAAAACTGTATTCCTACCAGAATGCAGGTTTCTTCAAACAGACCAGTCAGTGAAGACGAAGAAGAAGATGATGTATTCTCGGCGGTCCTTATATTATGGTCGCGCCGGCGGATGGTGTTTTTTCATATGTATCTTCAGACACGAGTCACGCTGAAGGCGTTCCCCCATAGCGACCCCTAGGGGACGCGGTTCAAGTTCCCATGAAGGGGAACTTGATTGAAGAAGAATTTTTAACATGCTCGAATCATCTCCACAATGGAGTTTAGTTCTGTTTGTTTTTCAACAGTATTTTGTTACAAAGAAAACAGAAGTGTTATAGCTTTGGCTATTTATTTATTTTATATATGGCTATTTATATTGTTAATAATTTGCATAGTTAATCTTGTTCTTTGGTGTTCAATTCATAAAGATTTTTCAAATGTTATTTAATAAAAAATATTGTTGTTTTTTTTACCCCCCACGAAAAAATCGTGATACGAACCGAATCGTGGGTTTGGTGTATCGTTACAGCCCTAATGATAGGGTTCTTATATGTTTATAAGATCAATATTATTTTTGTATTTACCATATGCACAACTATCTAACATTACTTGTAAACTAAATCCTGTGAAAATCAGCTGCTAAAGATAAGTGCATATACAGATATTCATACACATGATATTCATAACTAGGTTTGCACAGTCAGCTCGAGCTCAAGTGTTCACAGACCGCTCTAATATGGCGCATGATTTACATACAGCGGCTCATATATGTAGATCTCTATGCATGCAAGCTTAGACATATTGCACATCTAAACCATGAGTCTGCTGGAAAGAGTTTCAATGTTTCATCAACATCAAAGCACACATTTTGAATGCAGATCTACTCTAATTCCATTCTCGTTCCATTTTACTGCTCATTTTCCAAAATTTCTGTCAAGTTATGTATAACTACAACAACAAAAATTCAACTAAACACAATGCAATAGAAATGTCCAGTCTTTAAACAATTGCCTAAAATGTTCCATGACTATGGGAACCATGTCCAAAAAACAAAACACGTACACTTGAGCATCCCAGAGTGCTCTGCTTATCGCTTACCGTGTGTGAAATCTTCCAGAGGTTCGTCAGAGCTGGCGTGTGGAGATAACGTCCGATCATCCAGCAAATGGATGTCTGTTGTTAAAGGCAGCTCATCCACCGTGTGAAGCAGGTCTGGAGCGCTGAGGCTTTCCCTCTCGCAGTCGCGCTGACCCACCGGGACCAGAGCATCTCTGGGGTCCATGTTGTTTGTGCACTCCTCAGCATTGCCATGGAATAACAGGCCCCCGTCTTCACTTTGACACAAAGACTCATTCAGATCCTTCAGGGGAGATCCAGAGGACGGACTCATGCAATCAAACTCAGAGATGGAGCATGCTTTCGGCTGGTGGCGAATGAAGTTTGAAGCTAGTGCAAGATTGGGTTCTTCATCAAACGCTGTTGTAAGGAGTCGTGAACTACACCTTTCTTCCAAAGAACCTGTATCCGAAGTCAGATCACTATGACAACCTGAATCTCCTTGGCATGCGGTAAAGTTTTCCTCGGATTCACTGAAGGCTTTGTCTTGGAAGTGGGGACTTTGAATATCTGAATTATGGTTGAAGACGTTGAGATGAATAGTTGCATGTTCCTGATTGTTGCATCCGTCGTTTTGTTGGCTTTTTATCCTCTCGGCCACTGAAGACAAAAAGTCCTGCTGAGCTACACATCGTTCCTGCTTCTTTCTTTGGGACGAAGGACTTCTAGACGACACCTGAGAACGGTTTCCTGAGGCATTAACTGCTGAAATATCATTGGATTCGTCTTGCTGATTGGCTGGTTTCACAGTGTGAGCATCTTTCGAAACATCTTGCTTGTTTGAAGGAATGACTTTGAGAACTAAATGCTTTTTGCCGTCCACCATCTTGAACCCGACCACCTTTGTAGTGCAATCTGGGGGAACAGATATATTGTTCTTCTCTATGAGTCCGCTTAGCTTATCTTTCCCAGCAAGCCGCGGGCCTGGGTGTGGCGCAGTGCACCGCTTTGTATTAGCTTGTGACGGATGGGGTGTTGTTGGCGCACGAGAAACAAACTCCTGCTCGCCTTTGAGAGATGCAGGCCAGTTTTTACCACTACAAACGCTCCTTTCGAGAAACTTCTGCGTCTCCTCCAAGGTCTTCTCTGGGTCCAGCAAGACGCCGTGGTCGTCCAGTAGACCGGGTGTGGAGAACTGGAGCAATGGGGACGTCCAGTGGGGTTCTGGTTTCGGAAGTAAGATCTTGAACTCTTGAGACAGGTTATTGTCTTGCTTTACATGTGCCCGCTTTCTCCACCAATTTCTTCGGCTCCATCTTTGACGGCATGCAGCAGCCATGTGCTTTAAGAGATCGTTTTTTTTCTGTGCACTGCCATTAGTAATGCAACATGAGTGACACACAAACTGCTTAATCTCCTGGAAGGAGAGTTTGCATTTGGGACAGTAGTATTGACCGTTTAGAGCATGGTGAGTTTGACAATGTTTGGTCAGTTGGGGAAGTGTTTGCTGGACGTTATCATCACAAATCTCACAAACGAACAAACAATCCTCGTGTTGCATTCGGTGCTGCTGAAGCGTAGTGAACTCCGGCGTGGAGAAACCGCACACGTCGCACGGAAACATCGGTGGGTTTCCATTCCCTCCGTGGACGATCTTAAAATGCATGGTTAATTCGTCGGGTCTGAAGGAGATGCCGTCGTTGCACGAGGCGCAGGTGAATGTGAGACTTTGAGGTCGCTTCTTGGACATCCCTGTTACTTTCCATCCATGTGCTGTAACATCTCTCTCCTCTTTCACAGTGTTTCGTTCAGTAGGGAATGAAAAGGAGGTATTGCTGAGACGCAGGCGTTTATGCCAAACGCTCCTCTTTTCCTTCCCAACCTGAGCGTCAGGTTTGGCATTGACCTCATTCATATTGGATGTAGAGAGCCCTGTACAAGACAAGGGAAATGTGAGCTTTTACACAGATCATGCTCAAAACTCAATAATCAATACAAAAATTGCAACATCATTATTAATAACCAGCGTCATTATATTTTCACCAATGTTTCCGGGTGCAATATTGAGCGTTATGTAAGTCATGAGAGAAAATAATTTTCTATCTTAGTATTTTCCTCTTGCTTTCCTTTACAAATATCTAAACCTTTTTAATTAAGATGCATTTATTTGAGAAAGAAAACGATTTAAAATAGTATGTGTTTTCAGAAAAACTGATCAAATTTAATTAAGTGACTTTATGGTTAAAACAAAAAAATATCTAGTTTTTTTCTTAACCCATTGACAGAAATATTTTCTTATTTTAAGCAAAAACTCACTTAATTTTGCTACATTTTTCAGAAAACAAGACTTGACATCTCAAGTAAGTTTGCATCTCAAGTAGGCCTAAATGTAACTTGATTTAAGAATATTTAGTTGTTTATACTGAAAACAAGACAAAAGCTTGTTTTCTAGAAAATAAATTATCAAAAATAAGTTGATTTATGCATAAAACAACAATAAATATATGTCAGTGTTTTGTATTGCCATTGAATGAAGTTTATTATTACCCCATTATAGGGGTGGATGATAAAAAAGTCTCCACGATCTGCTTTTGAAGAAATATCGTAGTATCGTGCTACAGCGTACAGTTCTGGCTCCTCCGTCTCTATATACAACGCCACATGCATTCACATCAGTGTTAACTCAGCAGTAGAGTTACTCTCACGGGACACTGCACTTATTCGCAGTCACAAAGGTACATCATTCACATGTGTTTTAAAGCCTTGCCAGTTAAGCTTTTCATTCGCGCGCTGGTCTGACGTGTGGTTTTTTTGAGCCCTGTCTAACACCTAAAACACCTGTCTAACAGCGCCTGATTTCTCAACTACGTTATCTTTTGAGCGAATACTGTCAAAACACACAAGGTTTACGTATAGACTCAGTTGGTTATGTCTAAAATGAAAGTAAACAGCCGAGACAAACGGATGCGTGCCTGTGTATTAGATGCGTGCAGCTCTTAAAGGGACAGTACTAAACATGCAGCTGATTGTCATTAAAGGGATAGTTCACCCTAAAATTACATTTCTGTCATTATTTACTCACTCACATGTTGTCCCAAACATGTATTAATTAATAATAATAATAATAATAATATGCAAGTCACTGTGGACCAGCAACTGTTTGGTTTCACGACTTCTTCAAAATAGCATTTATGTTCAGCAGAAGAAAGAAATTAATTCAAGTTTAAAACTAACTTTGAGTAAATTATGTTATATATATAAGACACTATAACAGAATCGACAGACAGATGACAGAATTATTATTTTTAATGTTAAAACAACAAAACTCCCTGCTCTTGACTAAAAAATTAAATAAAATACAGCTGCTTTAATAGAAATCAATCTATATAGTGTTTTATCTTTATATTTGTTCATTCAATTTCTTAAATGCTCTGCTAAATATGCCTATTGTACCTGAAACTAAAGCAGGTTTTATTTTATTTGTATATTATGTATATTTGCTATGTGTATTTTTGTTCTTATTTTTTAATAACAAATATAAAGTAATGAAACAGATTTTTATCTTCGCCCACTTTGGTCTAAATATCCACCATACCTTTTATATTTGTTACCTGGAAAGGCTTTGTCTTTATGGGAAATTATGGGAAATTTATGGGGAAAAAATGGGAAATTATGTTGGCTGCACCGATCAGACACAATAGTAAAACCAACATGACACAGAATTGTGATAAATCGTGATATTTCAAAAAAAATCGTGATATTATTTGTTTTCCATATCGCCCACCTCTACCCCATTAACAGTTTCTTTCTTGTTTTAAGCATAAACTCTCTTAATTTTAATAACATTTTTCTGACCCCATTGACAGATTGTTCTTAGTTTAAGCATAAACTCACTTAATTATGATAAAAAAAAATAGAAAACAAGGCTTTATATCATTATCCAAGTTTTGCCTCTCAAATATGAATCTATTAAGAATATTCAGATTTTGTGCAAGAAAATATTTTTTTGCAGTTTCTGAGAACTATACTTTTGTTTATTACATTTTTGAGTAATTATTGTAATGCATGCTGTGTACACTACTTAATGGGCATTCAATTGAATTATTAACTAGTGTTTATGATCAAAATCTTACCACATATGACAAAAATAACATATACAGTGTGCACATCAATAAATTTCTTTCAAAAACAGAACCTGGTCTTCTTTATAATGTCACCAAAGCTTGGTTAGTTACCCAAAACCAGACTACAACATCTTTATTACAAGTCAATGTATTTGAACGAACTATACATTTAAGTGTGCATTCAATGCTCTGTACTATGGTATTACCATGATTTTGAACACGGTATCATGTTCACTTACATTTAATGATTATATTTATACGTGTACTCAATCCTCCTTAGTTATGTTTACTCTTTAAAGATTATTACTTAACTGCTTATGCAACATGTGTAACAAATAAATGACTATGAGTTCAGTACTAGTGTTTTCTGAACATGTACCATGGTATATTCTTCTTGTAAATTCCAGTGTAATGTGATAGTCTTTTAATCCCATGATACACATCAAAGCACCATGGGATTACCATCACTGTACCATGGTACTGTAGTGTTTTGTAAGCAGTTTTACCAGTGCATGAGTATTTAATAGTCTTCCTCACATCTTGGTCTTACTCTACACACATGCATACTGATCCATGCATCTCAAAACACATATATAATCAAATATAACAAACTAAGCATGCACCGTGAGTTAAATAAAGTACAATCAGTTTGCACCTGTGGTTCAGCTGCCTAACTCCCCTGTCACAATGCAATGAACGTGTAATAAAGTCGAACTTAATGCAATGCAATGTAAAATGCAATGCCAAAAGCCTGCGATGGAGTTTACTTTAGCAACTAACGTTATGCCTATTTAAAGTTGACCAACAAACATGTATCAAACTGCTATATCGTGCATGCCATTATGCGCGTCCGACGCTGCATTTCCACTAATACAACTTTCATTCTGCTTCGAAGTCAAAGTTTCTGCAGTGCATATGTGAAAACGCATATAAGTGCATGTAAAAGTGTCGAAGGTGAGCAGACTTACAGCGCTTTTCCGCCAGAGTCAGTCAACAGCGCGCGGCAGCCATGACAGTTCAATCCGGGGACAAACGCAGCTCAAGCCCGTGACAAGAATGGATTACCTGCATGCCACATCATACTAACGTCTAATTGCATTGTCTAAATTGCATGCATTTTTGGATGCATTAATGCCTGGCTGTATGCTTTCTGTCTATGAAAGAAGCTCATTCATGTGCACAGAAAAGCCCAGCCCTGTGAAGACAGCATGTGCTTCCTCTTTCAACATGCATCTCTCAGCACTGTTTATAACGACCATATAGAGGCACACAGCACTGCCATGTCGAGCAGTGTATTACACACTCTTCTGTGTGAACGAGGATGTGAGGAAAGAAGGAAAACACACTTTCTAACCGTGTACAAATAGTTTATGTTTTACTTTTATTTCACTTTATGCCATGTAAGTCAATGTAGGGTTTCAGATGTCATGAACAACTTACAAACGTGTGATTTTAAAGTCTCAAAAGGTTATTAGGATTATTAAAATAGAAATGGTTAATTCAATAGCTTTGTTGCAAACGCCTTGGGTCGAGGCCACTGCGTATTTCTCATAATTATGTGGAGGTTAAGTAATAAAATCATGCTGTATGTAAATTATGTGCACATATATAATATATTTGGCTAAGTGTTATGTTAGAATCATTTTATACTCATACCGTTTATAGTTTTAATATTTTGAATTGTTTTTAGATTTTTTTTTTCATTTAAATGTTTAGTTTTGAAATGTTGTTGTATGCATTTGTCATTTTATTTAATTTCTCAATTTTCTTAAATGTGCATATATATTATTAACTTATAGTTTTAGTTATTTGTAAGTCGCTCTGGATAAAAGCGTCTGCTAAATGACTAAAAAGTAAAAGTAAGTAATGGAAAAGTCATGAGAATGACATTGCTTAGGTATCGAGGATGGAACAATATTGGGAGAAAATATGCGTTTTAAGAATCAATATTTACAATCTCATATTGATAGAATATTTGTCATTGAAATCAGATGTGCCCAGACTTTTAATACTTTTAATAATAATCAACATTCACTGAGGGCCGTGCATGGGGCAAAGGGAAATGTTGTACATAAAAAAAAAAAAAACTTTAAATATTATTTATTTTTATTTTGAATATTAAAATCAAATTATACATTTGAAAATAAATCAAAACGTAAAATGAAAGAAATGAAGCTATGGCGTGATGGGCAAAACCAAAGTTCATCAGAGGCCAACATTGGTTTAAATATTACTCAAAATAATAATTATCATCATACATAAAATTGGAGCACTTTTTAAGGCATAAGGAAAACACACATCTAAAAGGAAAGTACAGTCTTTATAGATTGAGGTTTTTCTGTATTTTGCTAATATGACTTTCATAAATCTCACTTTTGTGAGACTTTGTTTTCCTTGCAGTAATTGACTTTTGATTTTCTAATGTTTATGTCATTTTGATTAAAAGCGTTTGTTCAGTTATTAAATGTAAATGTAGTGTTTGAAAAATGTGTGGCAAAACATGGTTATGATGATATAACAAAATAAACAAATAAAACAAATCAGATTATAGTATTTCATACCATTTGCATTCTGTAGAAAATATCTGTTTGGTGAAAATGAACTTAATCCATTAGCATCATGTCTGGGTTTGGTTAAAATTGAAATAAAAATAATAATTTTCAGTGCCAGTCTGAATAAACAATCACATATCATATCTTTATAACTGCACTTTTATTGTAATTGTGTGATTTATGTGCTAAAGTCACATTACAGTCCTGTAAAAGCAATTCAACATTAACAGCTCAAGTACACTGTATGTGATGTAGTAATATACAGGCCAAAATATAGTCATATTTACAGTAATATAGTAATATACAGGAGGACAAAAAGCTTGTCCGGTTATCATTTTAATTTAGAATTGCTCAGTCTTTTGTTTGCTTTCCTTTTTAAATAAACAATATGTTGGGTTAAATTAAATTTAATTAAAAAAATAAAATACACCAACTAGGACAAGTAAATCTATTGTTTTAATGCTTTAATGAAATACACGACAAAACCAAAACAAACTCATAAATCATTAAAAATATGTTTTTAATACAAAGGATCATTATTGAGGAGAGGGGGGGGGCTCTGGTGGTGAGGTCGTGTTATAGCAGGCTCGAATATTTACATTTACATTTACATTTACATTTATGCATTTAGCAGACGCTTTTATCCAAAGCGACTTACAATTGCATTCAGGTTATACATCATGTGTTCCCTGGGAATCGAACCCACAACCTTTTGCGCTGCTGACGCAATGCTCTACCACTGAGCCACACAGGAACAACCCAGATATTTGGGTTGAAAGGTGTTTTACTAACTGTACAAAGAGCTATTTGTGGAAATGGTGTTTTGAGTGTCATGTTTCTGAGATCTTGTGTTTTCTCATCACGTTTAATTATGGGATTAGTTGCTCTTTCTCTCTGTGCTAAAGTACGTGCCTTGTGATGACGCGCATGAAAGCTTAACTCTGATTGGTCGCGCTCTGTGATTGTAAGGCGTCTTTTGATTGGCTGAGATTGTCCATGAGTTCCCCGTGCCGTGTATTGTTTCTTTGCTCGTGAACACAGTGTAAACTTTGATTATCCGAGGACGTTTGTTCGGCTGCTAGTTTTCAGCGTACTGTCTGTATGCAGGCGTCATTGTGTGCGGTGAGTTCTTTACTGAAACGTTTTCATCGTCTGCTTTTCCTTTTAAAAGTGAAACATGTAGCGCTACTCTATTATTGACATGACTCTAGATTATCGTATGCTAGTAAGTCATTCCGCTGTCTGTGATATGCATTGGTTTGTTTGACCCAATAACTGTTGTGCACATTGAGGAAGACTCGGGCTTGTTACTCTAATGATCTTCTCCTCCTGAAGTGTGTTGGACCAATCAAGACCGTCCGCGGTCTCTCCGTCATCAGTGCTGATTGTTGCTGCAGCTTTGATTTGTCTTGGGATGCATTGAGGTGCTTTTGCTCAATGAAGCTGATCTGATCTGATCTTTAAACCTCATATGTTCCAGGAGCCCAATGGAGCTGGAGGGTCAGTGGTGGAAAGGAGAACTTGCAGAGGACATCTATCAGGCTCTGCGTTACAAAGTTTGTATTCCTGTCATTGTGTTGGTTTTTAGTGCCATTGAACGTGTGTTATAATATCATGCATGCACATGAACCTTGCACAAATCTGTGATTATAAAATCCAAACACAATTCCACTACCATGACAATTGTGTAATGTAATGCATGCATGTATATGCAACTTTGCTTCATTCATGTATGTTAAATTTACATTTATGCATGTAGCAGATGCTTTTATCCAAAGCGACTTACAGTGCATTCAGGCTATACATTTGTATTTTTCAGTATATGCAACGTAATGCATGCGTATGCAACTTTACTGAATTCATGTAAATGCAACTTGAATGTATGCATATGCAACTGTTCTGAATTTATGTAAATACAACTTGAATGCATGAATAAAGCGATTTTATTGAATGCATGCATATGCAACTTTAGTGAATTCATGTACATTTTGTTTACATGCATATGTACCTGTTCATATAATGTATAAATGTAGTGAATTCATGTAAATGCACTTTGTATGCATGCACATGCAACTGTTTTTAATTTATAGTAATGCATGCATATGCAACGTTACTTGGCAATTACATGCATGTGCAACTTAAACTGATTATTGCACAAATCAATATTATAAAACATACTAATAGCGGTGTGTTTGTCTCGTTGGATGTCTTTCAGGAGCTGCGGTTGCCTGCGTACAAAGCCCAGTCCCCACAGCTGAGCCTTAGGCGATATTTTGCAGACCTTATCGCTATAGTCAGCAATCGCTTCAAGCTGTGCCCGGCAGCCAGACACTTGGCTGTTTATCTGCTGGACCTATTCATGGACCGCTATGACATCTCAGTACAGCAGCTTCACATGGTCGCCCTGTCCTGCTTGCTTTTGGCCAGTAAGAGTCATACTCCTGTTATTGCGATTGTGTTATGTGTATGATGCACGAAGCACACCACATAGTGTTGTGCCATAACCACTCAGCGACCATTTTTATTATCCAGGTAAGTTTGAGGAGAGAGAAGACTGTGTCCCGAAGCTGGAGACACTGAACAGCCTGGGCTGCATGAGCTCTATGAACCTGGTTCTGACCAAACAGGGTCTCCTGCACATGGAGCTGCTGCTCCTCGAGACGTTTCAGTGGAACCTGTACCTCCCCACCTCTGCTCACTTCATAGAGTACTACCTGCCGATCGCCGTGACCGAGACGGACCTGCATGACGGCTGGCCGATGGCGTGCATGGAGAGGACCATGTTGTACATGTCCAAATATGCTGACTATTTCCTAGAGGTCTCTTTACAAGGTGCAGAGATTAATTCAGATGCAGTGCATGTTTGAGGGAGTGTATAAGAAATGCATGATATACAGAATCAGAATGTTTTGTTCTTTTGCATTTCCTTTCTCTGTCAAGACCATGCATTTCTGCGGTTCGTCCCGTCCCTGGTTGCATCGGCGTGTGTGGCCTCCTCCAGGGTAATACTGCGTTTGTCTCCAACCTGGCCTCCGCGCCTGCAGCGTCTGTCAGCGTACACCTGGGAGCACCTGCTGCCTTGTGTGGAGAGACTTCTAATGTGAGTTTCACCCAGGGTTCTTATCCTTAATGACAAACCATACAAATGGAATGCATGTAAATACAGTTTGACTGCATGCATGTACAAATTTAATGCATGTAAATTACACTTGAATAGATGCATATACAACTTTACTGAATGCATTCAATTTGCATTTGCATGCATTCAATTAAGTTGCATAAGCATTCATTCAAGTTTGCAATAAAACTGTATATCCATGCATTGAAGTTACATTTACTTGCATACAGTAAAGCTGTAAATGCATGCATTTAAGTTGCATTTACATCTTCACTGAATGCATGTAAATTCAACTTATTATTATTAATATCTTTATTTAACCAGGAAAAGACTCACTGAGATTAAATATATTTTTCAGGAGTGTCCTGGCCAAGATAGGCAGCCGAGTTTGCATATATAAATAAACAACATAGTTACGACATACATTACAAAACCAACATATAACCAGTTAAAAACAATTACACACAGTTAAGTTGCTCTCTAGATTACATAGTAAGTACTTCAAATAATTATAAGACACCAAGTTTCATAACTTCATCAGAGGCGGCGGCATATTTAAAATGTATTTCCCAAGCTGACTTCTGACAAAGGGCACACAGAGATTATAATTTGCTCGAGAGCATAATGAATGATTTCCAAACAAATTCCTTTTGTATAAAACAACAGAGATAATTTGGAAAATGACCAACATTGCCTTCTATATCAACAAATGCAATGCATTTTTCTCCGAATTCTCAATGAAGGCCATGCAACTCTTTCATATAGTTCACAATGATGGGTTATAAATGTACAATCGGTTATAAATCTCAGAGCACCGTGGTACAAAGCATCCACGGATGAAAGAAGGTAAGAGAGGGCATGCTGTTAAACCACATCCCCGTAGTCGAGAATCGGTAGAAATGTAGCAGACATTCATTTTTCCTCCACATAAATGGGAAACATGACTTATTTCTGATATAAACCCTAACTACTTCTTTAATTTTGTGCTCAGATTTTACTCAAACTTTATTCATGCATATAAAACCTTTATAGAATGCAAGTAAATGCAACTTGAATTGATGCATATGCAGCTTTGCTGAAAGCATGTAAATGCAAATTGAATGCATTCAGTAAAGTTGTAGATACAGTGAAGATGTAAATGCATGCATTTAAGTTGTATTTACATCTTTACAGAATGCATGTAGATGCAACTTGATTCATGCATATACAAATTTTACGAAATGCCTGTAAATGCAACTTGAATACATACAACTTGAATTAAATAAAATGTATTTGGAGCTGTTTCAACTGAACGAAACTTGCACTGACTCTCTCTCTCTCTCTCTCTCTCGCTCTCTCTCGCCTCGCCTCTCTCTCTCTCGCTCTCTCTCTCTCTCTCTCTCTCTCTCTCTCCTCGCTCTCTGTCTCTCGCTCTCGCTCTCGCCTCTCTCTCGCTCTCGCTCTCTCTCGCTCTCGCTCTCGCTCTCGCTCTCGCTCTCTCTCTCTCGCTCTCTCGCTCTCGCTCTCCCGCCTCTCTCTCTCTCTGTCTCTCTGTCTCTCTGTCTCGCTCTCTCTCTCTCTCTCTGTCTCGCTCTGTCTCTCTCTCGCGCCTCCTCTCTCTGTCTCTCTCTCTCTCTCTCTGTCTCTCTCGCTCTCTCCCTCTCTCTGTCTCGCTCTCGCCTCTCTCGCTCTCTCTGTCTCGCTCTCGCTCTCTCTCTCTCGCTTTCTCCTTCTCTCTCTCTCTCCCCTCTCTCTCTCACCACCAAGAGGAAATAGAGATGTCTACAATGTTACAATGAGCTACCTTCTATACATATATAATAAAGATTACAGCAAGATTTATTTCTCTCTCTCCTCCCCTCCCCCTCTCTCTCTCTCCCTCTCTCCCTCTCTCTCAGTGCTCATGACAGTGACGTAAAGGAAGCAAACAAGCAGAAATGCCCGCAGCCAAGTGCTCAGTCTGCACAGATGTTGTATCCCGTCCAGGGTCAGAGCATGTCCTTGCATCAGTACATGCAGCGGCCGAACACACAGTACATGCAGCAGAACTGCCAGCCGGTGGTAATGTCCACTCAAGGTCCTGCCACATATCTGACACGTACAGCCTCGATGCAGGTCTCCACGGCCCCTCAGCACGGCCTCACGCAGACACAGCCCATGGATGCCAAGGGGAACATGCCCAGCAGGGCTTACCAGGTGAACTCGCTGTACCCCTGCTTCGACAGGTGATGACACGGGACGGTAAAGCATCGGGGCGTTTACACTGCACTGGGGAGAGTCTGTATTCATAAAGCAAGCACACTGCTCTTAACTGTTACTTGAATCAAAACACTTCAGCTGCTGAATTCTGAATCCTTTTTTTAATTTACGTGATCAGGGTGAAAGCGAGATTGTTTAAATTACTGTAATGTTCATGAGGTGTGGGATAATACGAAATGTGCAATATTTTCTAATGCTGTCATGCATGGTGTTTCATTTAAGTTTACTTAAGTGTTATTATTATTTACGGCCATCTTTCATAAACGAAGACATCTTGGGATTTCAAATCAACGTTGTATAAGAAATGAATGTGTTTTTTACTAACACAAGCACGTGTTATTTTGCTCTACCTCATTGAATGCAGACTTGTAACCTTACAAATGCACTTTGGTACAGTGTTGTTGTTTTGTTTTTGTAATAAAAGTGCAACATTTCTGTTGTAGCTAGTTTTGGGTGTTGACATTTTACACTGAGGTTTGTAGCTACTGGAACATGTTCATGATTAAAACGCACCTTTCTCAGATTCACACAAACATTCACATATTGAAACTGTTTGTATTAGTTCAAACTAAACAATCCAGCTCACTGTATTATTATTTTCTTCTTGGGTATCACCATGATTATTACAAAACACAAAGTTTTTTAAACACATGCATACGTGCATTCTCATTAATGTAACTGATAAAGACTATATATAGGGAGAGAAAACACAAACACACATACACACTTGTATTTATTCATTCATGTTTCAGGTTATGTAGAATGATGATGGGACTTTTAATTTGAATTTCGTGCTTGCAACGTTCACAAAAATGGTTAGTTACAATTCATGAACATGGTCAAGGTTATACATTTCTGCAAATAATCAGACTAATTATGTGACAATTTCTCAATTTGAATATATCTATGTCAGATCAAATTTAGGCCAAGTGTCATTGCAACTCAAAAATGTTACAAAATACATAAACCAAGCCCTAAACAACAAAGTGGAAGTAAAAACATAGTTTTGTGGTTATTTAATTAATCGGTGTCTGACAGCAAATGTAACGTTAATCGGGTTTCTTGATCTCAAATTGTACCATTATGATTTCTTATCTAGACTTTTATTTTGAATAATTCTCTAGCTTTGGCTGTGCCCGTGTAGATAAAACCTCATCCGTCCGATTCTATTAAACACACTTTAAAAGTTGATTGTTTCTTATTATTATTAGCACCGCGTATTATTATTATTATTATTATTTATTATTATTATTATTATGTGTGTGTTTCGCTCTAACCCCATCGCGGGAGCTCCTCCGCATGCATGTGTCGTCACATCCGGTGTCACAAAGGCTCTAGAATATTACCGTAGCTTCGCGTTCGTTCTGCTGTGTGTGTGTGTGTGTATTTCAGCGCGTGTCCTGCTGCTGGCGCTCTTTCAGTCTGTCATGACATTACAGAACATATCTGTATTAACGTTCATGTAAACATAAACTCTGAACGTGTGCTGGACGCGTCATCAGGAGCGTTATATTGCATATCAACAGGTAAGTAAAAGCAGGCAGGATTTATGACTAACGTTAACCCTCCTGGGTGTGGGTGCAGAAAGATAGCGGTGCTCAAGTGAACTAATGTCATATTTGGGACTGATTGAGTATATATGTTTGTAGTTTTATTAAAGGCACAACAGTAGTGAGGTGTGGTTTGTTTTATTTTGAAAGGCTGTCATTGAAAGCAAATACACATAGTTTTGCGCTAATAAGAATTTAGCCGACATTCCCTCAGAACTGCGTTTAAATACCAACCGTTTTAACGGTCATTTTTTTCCATTTCATAGTGATTAGGGCATTTAAATCTCACGTGAATCACGTGGTTTGAAGTGTAAAATTCGATACAACGTTGCATTTGTTGTTATTTGCTATAAAACAGTCACGTGTACCTTTAAGCACTTAAAGCTGTAGTACCCGTTTTATTGCATCCAATTATAGTGTTTGACTGTAAGCTGTGTTATGCAATAAATGTTTATGTTCACACCTCCCTCAAACTGAACTTTCTAGATAGATTTCTGGAGAATTTTCTTTTCGAGGGTGGGACTAACTTGCACGCTTTCATTTTCATCTATTTATACCGTGGCACCCATTGACAACTGTCACTGCATCTATGCTATTATTAGGCTACTGGTTAGGGTTGTAACCTTGTGATTGCATACATCAATCAGGTAATTGGTATATGACAGGTTTGAGAGTTAAATTACATCTAGGGTATGGGGTTTAGACTCTGGTTATAGTATAGTGTGTATAAAGTATTAGGTGGTAATATAACATTTGGGACTTATTCATAATATATAATGTAAATAAGGTGCATTTTAGTTCATAACTTTCGTGCAACTATGGAAGCTTGTTTCTGTCTTGGAACAAAAATAAATTAACTAAATTGTGTTTTACTCTGATGCAGAATAAATAAATAAGGCAATTGCAACTTTTAATGTCCCAATTCTCTCATTTTTATTTACATTTTTAATTTTTATCATTAAATCCGTTTGTTCCCATTTTTTCATAACCTTTATGCATTCAAAAATAATAATTATTCATTAATTTGTTCTTATTTTACCTTTATTTGATTTTTATCTCTTCACTTTAGTTTGAGGTAGTTCTTTTATTTGTTTCTGTTTTTTAATGAATGAAAATTAATAATAATAATACAAAAATAATAATTAGCATCTAGTTGCTGCTGCATTAAAGAGTTTGCTTTCCTCTGATGTGTGTGTGTGTGTGTGTGTGTGTGTGTGTCTGTGTGTGTGTGTGTGTGTGTGTGTGAGTGTGTGATTGTGTGTGTCTGCTGTCTGCGTGTGTGTGTGTGTGTGAGTGTGAGATTGTGTGTGTCTGTGTCTGTGTGTGTGTGTGTGTGTGTGTGTCTGTCTGTCTGTCTGTCTGTCTGTCTGTCTGTCTGTCTGTCTGTCTGTCTGTCTGTTTGTCTGTCTGTGTCTGCACGTGTGTGTGTGTGTGTGTGTGTGTGTGTGTGCGCGTGTGTGTGTGTGTCCTGTGTGTGTGTGTGTGTGTGTGTGTGTGTGTGTGTGTGTGTGTGTGTGTGTGTGTCTGTCTCTCTGTCTGTCTGTGTCTGCACGTGTGTGTGTGTGTGTGTGTGTGTGTGTGTGTGTGTGTGTGTGTGTGTGTGTGTGTGTGTGTGTGTGTGTGTGTGTGTGTGCGTGTGCATGTGTGAAGCGGTTGGACCTGTAGGTCTTCACCTGCAGAAGAGAGCGGCCGTACGTCGTCATGCTGTGCTGGGGAAATGCCTCGTACGGGCAGCTGGGTTTGGGTGGGATTGATGAGGAGATCGTGCTGGAGCCGAGGAAATGCGAGTTCTTCGAGGGCAAGCGTGTGCGGGATGTGGGATGCGGCAGACGTCATAGCGTCTTTCTTCTGGAGGACGGGACGGTGTACACCTGCGGCTGCAATGACCTGGGACAGCTGGGGCATGACAGAGCACGCAAGAAACCAGGTAAGGCCGCAAAGACACTTTACTAACACTAGAATATTTTGCCATTATCAATGTAATTACTTGATCTTAATTACATGATTCACTTCAAATCAATGTGGCTGATGTCATCAATCCCTCTTATTTTTCAAAGTTTTTATTATAAGGTAATATTAATGTGGTTCCTCTCTAATACACCCAGTTTTTATGATCCTGCTGGATTAAATCACACCTCACCCTTTTTGTACATTTCATGTAAAGTGCATCTTAGACAGCATTTAATGCTGACCGCTGAGAATAATATAATATGAATGTTTTATTGAATCAGTTTTTTATTTAAGATCTGAGTAAAGGGTTTAATTGTTTTTATTTATCCCATTTTTTGTCCCAAAGGTTAAAAATATAGTAAAAACTGCACAATTCTGTGAAACGTTTTATTAATATAACTTTTTTAATATATATAAAATAACTGCTTTCTGTGCGACTATGTAGTAAAAATGTAATTTATTCCTGTGATCAAAGCATCATTACTCCAGTCTTCAGTGTCACATGATCCTGCCCAATATTTCTGTGGAAACCGTGATACATTTTTTTTTTCAGTAATCTTTGATGAATAAAAAGGTCAAAACAACATCATTTGAAATAGCGCATCCTTGCTGAATATAAAATGTGTTGAATGGTACTGCTTCCCAATCCCTCGAACTCTCCCTGTTTGAAAACACCGGGTTATTTGAGGTTATATCAATGAAACCGTCTGTACTTCCTCAGAAATCAATCTGATGGATGTTGTAGCATATTATCATTCCACAGAAAGCATACGGCTCGGTCAGTGTGACATTGACTGCTGTTTTAACAACTGTCAGTCCCTTAGATATCTGACTCTTAAGTGTTCCTGTGGCTCAGTGGTAGAGCATTGCGTTAGCAGCGCAAAGGTTGTGGGTTCAATTCCCAGGGAACACACATACTGACAAAAAAAAATATGTATAGTCTGAATGCACTGTAAGTAGCTTTGGATAAAAGCGTCTGCTAAATGCATAAATGTAACTCAATGACCTAGAAGTGTCAAGCACAGACCATAGAAACATCAAGATGGTTTAAAACGGTCCTTTATTTGCATCACTGTTTCACAAGCCAAAGGATCAAAACATAAAAACTGACAATAGCAAATGCTTAAAAATAAAATAAACTTTCAATAATGAACATTATTATTGTACAAATGAGTTTTGCTGTAGCAGATGCAACATATTGAATTGGCCCACTCATGTAGTGCATCTGTATAACTCACTCAAACGCTGTTACATGCCCTCTCTAGAACAGGTCGTGTCTCTGGATGCTCAGATCATCGTGGCCGTGTCTTGCGGTGAAGCTCATACTCTGGCTCTGAATGATAAAGGACAAGTGTTTGCATGGGGTCTGGGCTCAGACGGACAGCTCGGCCTTTCAAGCTTTGAAGATTGTATCCGTATACCCAGGTAAAACAAATCTGCACCTTTACTAAATATCTCAGTATTATTGCATCTGTAAAAAAATAATTATTTGACCTTCTATATACATTCACATTTGTTGAGAAGCTTTATTTGGTGCCTATACGACATGTAAACGTATGACACCATTAAAAAATCAGCAAGGCTGCATGTTCTATTAAGGGGTAGTAGACATTTGTGGATGGAATCGCATACAAAAGATTATAACTAGATTTGTAATGATTTAATATAATGGTGTTCAAAAAACATTGATTGATTTAATAGAATGCTGATGATTTTATAGTGTTTAATTGTTTTCATTTACTGTAAAGTATTTTTTATTCAAAGATGATTGTTTACATGTGTTATACACAAAAATAAAGTTTTTATTCAAATGTGACATGGAATTTATTTTCTTGTATTCAAATATATTTTTGCCCTCCATATATTTATATTTTACATATTTTCTAAAATATGCAAGAATGGCCAAAAAACATTGGTATAAAATATATTCATGTAAATATACATATTTTATATATTTTCAAAAATATGCAAGAATGGCCAAAAAACATTGGTATGAAATATATTCATATAAATATACATATTTTATATATTTTCAAAAATATGCAAGAATGGCCAAAAAACATTGGTATAAAATATATTCATGTAAATATACATATTTTATATATTTTCAAAAATATGCAAGAATGGCCAAAAAAAATTGTATAAAATATATTCATGTAAATATACATATTTTATATATTTTCAAAAATATGCAAGAATGGCCAAAACAAATTGTATAAAATATATTTATGTAAATATACATATTTTATATATTTTCAAAAATAAGCAAGAATGGCCAAAAAACATTGGTATAAAATCTATTCATGTAAATATACATATTTTATATATTTTCATAAATATGCAAGAATGGCCAAAAAACATTGGTATGTAATATATTCATATAAATATACATATTTGATATATTTTCAAAAATATGCAAGAATGGCCAAAAAACATTGGTATAAAATATATTCATGTAAATATACATATTTTATATATTTTCAAAAATATGCAAGAATGGCCAAAAAACATTGGTATAAAATATATTCATATAAATATACATATTTTATATATTTTCAAAAATATGCAAGAATGGCCAAAAAACATTGGTATAAAATATATTCATGTAAATATACATATTTTATATATTTTCAAAAATATGCAAGAATTGCCAAAAACATTGGTATATAATATATTCATATAAATATACATATTTTATATATTTTCAAAAATATGCAAGAATGGCCAAAAAACATTGGTATAAAATATATTTATGTAAATATACATATTTTATATATTTTCAAAAATATGCAAGAATGGCCAAAAAACATTGGTATGAAATATATTCATGTAAATATACATATTTTATATATTTTCAAAAATATGCAAGAATGGCCAAAAAACATTGGTATAAAATATATTCATATAAATATAAATATTTTATATATTTAAAAAAATATGCAAGAATGGTCAAAAAACATTGGTATAAAGTATATTCATGTAAATATACATATTTTATATATTTTCAAAAATATGCAAGAATGGCCAAAAACATTGGTATAAAATATATTCATGTAAATATACATATTTTATATATTTAAAAAATATGCAAGAATGGCCAAAAAACATTGGTATAAAATATATTCATGTAAATATACATATTTTATATATTTTCAAAAATATGCAAGAATGGCCAAAAAACATTGGTATAAAATATATTCTTATAAATATACATATTTTATATATTTTCAAAAATATGCAAGAATGGCCAAAAAACATTGGTATAAAATATATTCATATAAATATACATATGTTATATATTTTCAAAAATATGCAAGAATGGCCAAAAAACATTGGTATGAAATATATTCATGTAAATATACATATTTGATATATTTTCAAAAATATGCAAGAATGGCCAAAAAACATTGGTATGAAATATATTCATGTAAATAAACATATTTTATATATTTAAAAAATATGCAAGAATGGCCAAAAAACATTGGTATAAAATATATTCATGTAAATATACATATTTTACATATTTTCAAAAATATGCAAGAATGGCCAAAAAACATTGGTATAAAATATATTCATGTAAATATACATATTTTATATATTTTCTAAAATATGCAAGAATGGCCAAAAAACATTGGTATAAAATATATTCTTATAAATATACATATGTTATATATTTTCAAAAATACGCAAGAATGGCCAAAAAACATTGGTATGAAATATATTCATGTAAATATACATATTTGATATATTTTCAAAAATATGCAAGAATGGCCAAAAAACATTGGTATGAAATATATTCATGTAAATAAACATATTTTATATATTTAAAAAATATGCAAGAATGGCCAAAAAACATTGGTATAAAATATATTCATGTAAATATTAGTGGTGGGCCGTTATCGGCGTTAACGTGCTGCGTTAACGTGAGACTCTTATCGGCGATAAAAAAAATATCGCCGTTAATCTATTCTCAAAGTTGGGTTGGGAGCTGGGTCTATACTACGCAAGCTATGATGACTTTCACCCTGATATTTTAGCGCGGATGTATACCTAGCCGAATTGCACTGTAGGGGGCGAGAACGAGTCTTCGAACTAGAGGCTCGCAGTCCGTGATGAACAGATTGTTAACGGCTGGTCTGTGTGGTAATACAATCGGACAGGACATCCAAACGCTCACCTATCATTCATCAACCTCAAATATGGCTTTTCATCTGAAAGATGTATGTAGTAGCAACTTTACATGGCCGCTCAATATGATGTTAACCTAGAGAAATGTGCGCTATTGAAGTGTTTGTGTGGAAGCGTTTGCTGCAGGACAGGCTCGGTGCGCTCACTTGCTCTTAAAATCTCCGTCATTTTTGGTCATACAGATAAAAGTAGCCTAATACATCTTTCGAATCTGTAAAGACTCTACGTTTGTTGTGTGCACTCAGAATAACAACGAAACGCGTTGCGCTTTTAAGCAAACAGGATGCGCTTTAGGTCTCATGTGAACTTGAGAATTCATTCCCGTGTCACCCTCTGCTTGAACCTGTGTGTATGCCTAACGTTACTGTGAAATTACCACATCAGACGTGACGTGCTAACATGGATGCAGCTATGAAGCCGCGGGTTTGCTTCAGGAAAACGTATTTTAAGAAGCTTCCCAATGGAAACTGTAAACAGTTCATCACGACCTCTTGTGTATCCCTACAGTTCAAAAGTCATGTTTAACTGAATAAACAGTTAGTAAACACAAGTACATCTTATTGAACATAGTTTATTTTCATCACCAATTATCATAGTAGAACAGCTTTCTCAAGCAGTTTGTGATGCATTTTGGAAACAGGAGATGAGTCCCTGGTCTGCGCCACCTGGCTTGAGAAACCCGTTCTCAAAGACTTACTTTTAGCCATTATTTGGGTAGCACACATATTCTGAATGCCTTGCAGAATTCAAATGAGCCATTTTAATCTAGATTAATCTAGATTAATTTCAAAATTAATCTAGATTAATCTAGATTAAAAAAATTAATCTATGCCCACCCCTAGTAAATATACATATTTTATATATTTTCAAAAATATGCAAGAATGGCCAAAAAACATTGGTATAAAATATATTAATGTAAATATACATATTTGATATATTTTCAAAAATATGCAAGAATGGCCAAAAAACATTGGTATAAAATATATTCATGTAAATATACATATTTTATATATTTTCAAAAATATGCAAGAATGGCCAAAAAACATTGGTATAAAATATATTCATGTAAATATACATATTTTATATATTTTCAAAAATAAGCAAGAATGGCCAAAAAACATTGGTATAAAATATATTCATGTAAATATACATATTTTATATATTTTCAAAAATATGCAAGAATGGCCAAAAACATTGGTATAAAATATATTCATATAAATATACATATTTTATATATTTTCAAAAATATGCAAGAATGGCCAAAAAACATTGGTATTAAATATAAATATTTTATATATTTTCTAAAATATGCAAGAATGGCCAAAAAACATTGGTATAAAATATATTCATGTAAATATACATATTTTATATATTTTCAAAAATATGCAAGAATGGCCAAAAAACATTGGTATAAAATATATTCATATAAATATACATATTTTATATATTTTCAAAAATATGCAAGAATGGCCAAAAAACATTGGTATAAAATATATTCATATAAATATACATATTTTATATATTTTCAAAAATATGCAAGAATGGCCAAAAAACATTGGTATGAAATATATTCATGTAAATATACATATTTTATATATTTTCAAAAATATTCAAGAATGGCGAAAAACATTGGTATAAAATATATTCATGTAAATATACATATTTTATATATTTTCAAAAATATGCAAGAATGTAAATGTAAATATATTTTGGCCACTATTTGTATATTTAGCTGTAATGTATTTCATTAAGCTTCTGTTTACAACATAATTTGCATATATTTGAAAACAATGCTGGATCCGTGCAAAAAAAGCGTGTAGACAAATATGAGGCTCATCACGGTTTCTGTTCTCTCAGAACTGTCAGGAGTTTATCAGAGGTTCACATTGCCCAGGTGGCCTGTGGATACTGCCATTCCCTTGCTTTAGCCAGAGGTACGATTCTGACTTAACATTTCTAAACCTGATTATTGTGCCCTGCTCACCCTAATTACGCAATACTATTCCCAAAGGAGGTCAGATATTCTCCTGGGGCCAAAATAAATACGGACAGCTGGGGCTCAGGGTGCAGGGAGCCAGCGTCTCCTCCCCACAAGTCATTCAGTCTTTGCAGGGCGTCCCATTTGCCCAGGTGTCTGCAGGGGGCGCTCACAGCTTCGGCCTCACGCTGTCTGGGGCAGTTTTCGGCTGGGGGCGAAACAAGTTCGGCCAGCTGGGCCTCAGTGACAATGATGGTAAAGCAAACACCTTCGACATTCATTTGAGTTTTCTCTTCTATACTCATTTTTATTGGGATGTGTTGTGTTCCTCAGATCGCTATTTCCCTGCCTTGCTGAAGACTCTCAGGTCCCAGCGGGTCATTTACATATGCTGTGGAGAGGACCACACGGCTGTACTAACGAAGGTATGATTGCTATAAGGCTTAGTAAGAAACTGTAGTTTATGATTACATATTTAATGCTGTACATCGGGTCGGTCGGGTTTTGATGAAGTCAGGTCAAATTATGTGTATAACCTTTACATTTACGCATTTAGCAGACGCTTTTATCCAAAGCGACTTACAGTGCATTCAGGTTATACATTTTCATTAGTATGTGTGTTCCCTGTTTATAATATTTAAATGCCACATTTAGCAGATTAGAGTTGGACAATAATATATAGTTTATATTTTACTCTGATACAAGCAGTTGAGAAATGTTGTATAGTACAATGTGTGCATAATTATTAATCTGGAAACTCCAGTTAGTTTGCAGCTCTTGAAAATTTTTGCACTAGAGACAATTATTTAATTCTTGATTGAATGTCTAAATCTTCACCTTAATTCTCAAAGTCTTTTGCTCTTAATAGCTTTTCTTCTCAATCAGTTTTGTGACCCTGCTGCCCCGATTAGCATTTATTGTCCAAAGGCCATGCCTTAATTTAGCTAAATTTATAGTATTGCATCCTTCCCATGGTCAATAATGTAATTTTTTTTTGTGTGCAAGTTAAATATCATTTTCTGACCCATTTCACCAGTACAAGAAAACCTGCTTAATAATTCTGCACATCTAAGTAGAAGGTGTTTTTCACATCTAGCCCTCATTACTATTATATATCACTTGTAAATTATTATAAACAAATGAATAGTAGTTATTAAGATTGATGTGAGTAGTTAGTACCATACACCACCTGTCAAAATGATTGATTGATGACAGGTGGGCGGGACTTCCGGTATAGGGGCGGGACTTCCGGTGTAGGCGGGACTTCCGGTGCAGGCGGGACTTCCTGTATAGGCGGGACTTCCGGTGTAGGCGGGACTTCCGGTGTAGGCGGGACTTCCTGTATAAGGCGGGACTTCCGGTATAATCAATCATGTTATAATGACAGTAGGTTTTGATGTTTTTGACAGGTGGTTTTGATGTTTTTGACAGGAGGTTTTGATGATTTTGACAGGTGGTTTTGATGGTTTTGACAGCAGGTTTTGATGGTTTTGATGTTTTGACAGTAGGTTTTGATGATTTTGACAGGTGGTTTTGTTTTGAAGGATGTATAATAAATGACAGCAGGTTTTGATGTTTTGATGATTTTGACAGTTGGTTTTGATGGTTTTGATGTTTTGACAGCAGGTTTTGATGTTTTGATGATTTTGACAGCAGGTTTTATGTTTTGATGATTTTGACATAAGGTTTTTGTTTTGAAGGCTGTATTTTAAATCATGTTATCATGACAGTAGGTTTTGTCCTTTGAAGACGCTGTTATCAGGAAATTCCTCCCACCCATAGCTGCGTATCTGTGCTGTGAAAAACTGTGAAGGCATCTCCCACAAACATCTGTTATTTTAAAACAAAAGTTGATTGTTTATAGAATAGTTTACTAAAAAAATCCACTGAACATTATTTCAGTTTTAAAGTTTAACAACACGTTACTTTATTTACTAGTTGTTTTGTCAATCTTACAAACGTTATAACGTTTAAAATGTACGATCTGATATAAACTATAAATGTTTTGACACGCTTAAGACTTCTAGGGTTATATAAGGTGTTAGAGTGCGTGCCTGGAGACATTGAAATGCGGTGTTAACGGGGAACAAAGTTTTTTTATTAAAGTTATTTTTCATACACAACAATGTCAGGAAAAACTTCAAAACAAGAAAGTCAGAGTATATCATTTATAAAAAGTACAAAAATAGACGACGTAAACCAAATAAGAGTCAAACCGCATAAGTTAATAGAAAACAATAAAGACAAAGAAAACTAGGATTCGAATGTGGATAAGCTAAAAAGGTTAATATTAAACAAGTTTTAATATAAAGAAAATCGATATATACACGTAAAATTAAGCAATGTTTTATTTTCCAGAAAGCGCTGTTTAAAATGATGTAAAATACGGTGCAAGAAAACAAATAAAAATGAAGACAGGTTATTTAAACAACTAAGACAATATTAACATTAAATAATATAGAGTAACCTTACTTACTGTGGTATAAAATAAAAATCAAGCCGTTAAAAAGATACGTTTGTCAGAAGTTTGTAATATTACAATTTAAAAAAGACAGAAGTTGTCACAAGAAAAGGTGGGAAACAAGGAAAAATAACAAACGTGCATCCAGCCGTTGTCCAAAAGAAGGTAATCTCAGAGACAAAAGATAAGTCTATCATAACTTAGCTGAAGGTAAAAGTTAAACAAAAAGAAAAGTCCCGTGCGTGTCCGTTTCAAACACAGAATGGCGAGACATCCGGTTCCAGGCAGACCACGCCACGCCCATCCCTAGATCCGGACGAGGAGGGACCAAAAATGAGATTTAAAAGGATTTAATCCATGACTGTTTTAAAACATTAAAGTTAATTTTAATAAGTCTTTACATGTCTTAATTAAACCAGTCAACATCATTCACCTAAATCTTTTCACTTTAAAAAATAGTAGACCTATGGTTTTACTTTTAAACAAACAAGTCCTAGCCTCTGGGGAAAGCTTGTTTAACAACACATTTTCCTTTATTTACTCTTTGCTTTTTGTCAATCTTACGATACGTTATAACAGCTAAAACGCAGGTATGCACATACAAATATTTAACAGGAATGAAACCAAATCAATAACTCTCTGATTTTCTTGTCATAAGACTTGTTATCATTTGAAATACGCGTGCAGCATGTAAACGTTTTTTTTTTTTTTACATCACACGAGATGCAGATATTTCATCTCAAGCAATGCAACGAAGTTGAAGACGGTCGTGTCAATATCACATTTCACGCAGCACGAGATGCCGGTGAAGTTTTTTAGTCAGACGATAAAAGCAACACCGTTGGATCAATTTATGACACAGTTTTGGAGGAAGCGCAGAGGCGTACGCACACACACACGCACGGCGCTTGAACGATGTCTCATTTATGATTTCTATGAACACGCTGAATATATTATACAAAACTGCTAATTTAAAAAATTATTGCTTTTCATATCATTTAACAAATCATGTACAGAACTTGAATGTGACAAGTTGAAATTTAACAATGATCATAAATAATGAGATGATAACAACCAAATAAATAAATGTTTATTTTAATAAAATCTGATGTAACCTGATGTTAAATGACTGCTAACTAATTTTCTGTTTTCACAATATATTTTTACCCTCAGAACATAAGCTTAAATGTTAAACTTTTATGCACACATAAAAAAGACAACAACATAAATAATAAAAACAACAACACACACAAAAAAACAACAAATGTGTAAACACAAAATGAAAATATTTAGCTTTATGATTTCAAAAACTACAAAGTGCAATTTTTAGAATAGTGAATATATTCTACTTGACGAAAAGTATATGATTAAACAATGATATAATATTGAACATAAATATTCACATTCTATCAAATGAAATTCATTTTAAAACCATGACTCGTAACCAACTAACAACAATTTAAAACTTTTTTAATAAACTGTTAAAACTTTTTAGCGCAGATGCTTTAATTGCATTAAATAAAAACAAAATGAATATAGGTTTATTCGATGAGCTTTGTAAAATCACACCTTTAACCTAAACATCAAATATTCGACAAGGTTTATCAAACTGGTGTGCTTCAAACTCTTTATCATTTGTTTACATTCGCTGTACAGATTTAAATGTTTAACATCTGTAAAAATAGATGCTGGAAAAAGTCATCTGTTTAGCTTACATAGGAATTATGCATCAACGGTTTTTGTAACAGAGTCCTGAGACAAATGAAAATAAAATGTGTAAAACTATGACCAGGAGAAATATACAGACTAAAAACTTAGATTTATTAGAAACAATCAGCTGCACAGTGTTTAAAATACTGAATAGTAGATGAAGACACGCAGAGTTGGTTAACAATATGTCATAAACATAACACGTAACTGCAGGACTGACTGACTGACTTTTTTTCAGATTTGATTTCAAGAACACACACACACACACACACACAAAACCAAATCACGCATTTCAACAAATGAATATAGTTATGTTTTAGTTTGAGATGTTTTAAAGTTAATCACATCTTTTTAACAAAACATTTTAACAAATATTTTTCGTTTCCACAAAGATACAAAGTTGTAAATGTTGCAGGCCTTTCAGGTCTAAACATCTATACATCGGACTACAAACATTTTGCGGATCGTTATACGGTATACAGAGATCTCTTGATGTTTAAATCGACAAATTATTCTAACGTTATATCACGACACCACGACTCGTAAAACAAGCTACGAACGATAACGATTCAGACACTACAAGGTAGAATCTTTTATATAAATGAATACAATTAACATTCTTATAAAATATTTGACTAACAGGTGTTTAAAAACTGGATCATTAATAAACTTGTTTTAACACAACGTGCAGAAAATCGCAGCTGACCAGCGTTCTAAATGACTAGTTTTTCTTAAATTTGTTTTCCCAATCCGCACTTTTACACAATGCTTTGTGCACTCGATAAAGCGATTTATCAGTTTAAATCGTATTGTTTTAAGTGAGCAAATCAATGATTTTATAAGACCTGTTAATTCTTTTCTAAAGACTATACACGGTCTACAAATGTTGCAGGTCTTTACATCGCAACTTTAATAAGCATTGTACACGTACAAACATGATTTCCAACCTATAATACATATACTTACACGATGCTCTAACACGTATTGCATGTACGGCGTTGGATAAGGTCAACCAGAAATCATTATTACACCACGTATTTTTAAAGATGTGCAGACCTGCGCATTAACGGCTTTGTAACACGTCTGTGGTATGAAATCTTTGATTTTTGCGTCTGTTGCATCGCTGCATGGCATTGTGTGCAGCATGAATTAAATTGTTTTGTTAAATTGTTTTCTCGTTCAGTTTTTGCAGTTTGTCACTACGTCATTTCATTGTGTGCGGTATGTTTTTTATTGTTCTTAATATATTTTTCTAAATATAGCGTCTTTATATGTCACATACAGGTTAGTGTGTGTTTATACTGTTTTACTGTATATAACTGTATGTAGCTACCGTTCATAACATTGAATCGTCGGTGTATGTCCGATGTATGCTGGATGTATGGTTCGGCATGCAAGTTTTCAGTGTATCATGTGATACACATTGTTAAATTTCGTGTACAGCTAACCATAACGATATTGAGTCTGCAATTGTGCTATTTTAAGTTTTTTGGTTTTAAATTGTACAACTGTGTTAGTTTACGTGATATGTTCACTGACAAAGTTAACCACGAATCTAACTTTATCTGCTTTCTTAATATGTTTTCTGTCTCATTTAAATTTACAGTATGTTGAATGGTTCAGGACTACAACATTAAAACCTGTTGTCGAGTTGTCCACAAACATAATTTATCAACAGCTCAAACTATCTTTAATTTGCAGCTTACATCAAACCTGTCAAAAGACCAGTTAATGGCGTGTAATGAGACGGATGAAAAATGTTTTAGGTTAAATATTTCTCACATCGTCACTAAAACACCTTGTTCGACATATACGTCGTGAAAACGCTAAAAGTTTTATTGTTTTATCAATCTGACTTTGAATGATTCATCTATTCATAAACCGCTGAATAGTTAAATGTAACACTGGTTACCGTTTTAGTAATATCGATTGTTTTACATAAAATCTGGCTTTTAGTCTGTATCTTCCTGTCATAGTCGCTTTCATAATTCGTTGTTACAGGACTCTCGAACACAAAAACTGTTTTATCGGACATAATTCCTATGTGGAAGCTAAAAGACTAAACTTTTAGACTATTTTTACAGATGTTAAACATCTTAACAAAACTGTGAGATATGTACAACAATGCAAAATCGACCACCAGTTTGATAAAGTGTGAATATTTGCATGTTTTCATCAGTTATTTATCAAAGCTGTAGGCGTTGTTCAGACTTTTATAACTATTCATTTAATGAGCATTAGCGAAACAAGGCATATCTAGTTTTCGATGGTTTAGTAATTTTACATTTTGTTTATTTGTTAACTAGTTATATCATTGTTTAACGCACATTTTAGATATATTCAGCGTGTGACTAAGAAATGTTTTTATTGTAAAATGCTCTAATCATTCTAGGCCTGACCGCTTTTGTGTGATGAAAACAACGGGTATGCTTTTCGTCTCAGCTGCGTGTGATGCGACATTCGCTGAATGATCTGTTGGTTTTGCAAATGATAACAAGTCTTATGACAAGCAAGTTTATATTTTCATGTTTATATGTGTTTGCTGTTTAACGGCTGTCGTTAAACACCATAGGTCTGCTAAAAGTGAAAGTTTTTTACTTTTCTGTTTAAAACAGTCATGGATTAAATCCTTTAAATCTTTTTGGTCCCTCTTTGTTTAACTTTACCTTCGGGTTCTTTGATTTTATTTTATAAGTTTGTATGTGAATAAAGTTTGACTTACTGGTAGCTACAGCTTTAAATAAAGAGCTGGTGATAATATAGTTACATTTTGTGACATTTTAAGAAGTCAGGCTGTTGGGATTTGCTGTATAGTATTAACAGGTCTAGCTTTACGTGATTAGTAATTAGTTTTTTGTAGGAGGGGGGTGTGTTTACATTTGGAGCTGGTGGTTACGGTCAGCTGGGACACAACACCACACACCACGAGGTGAACCCCAGGAAGGTGTTTGAACTCATGGGAAATGTGGTTGCACAGATAGCTTGTGGTAGGTAAGTATCAAAGCATCCATAATGATTGTTTTAGTTTTCTGTTGCTTGAGACTTCTTCCAAGAGTCTTGTGTTTCTCATGAAGAACATGAATTGCTTTCGTTTTCACCTGCATGTAAGGCAGCACACTTTGGCGTTCATCCCTTCATCAGGAAAGATTGACTCGTTTGGACTCGGCGGTAACGGACAGCTAGGAACCCGCTCCACCTGCAATAGGATAAGTCCCGCCCCTGTGAAGGGCTGCTGGAGAGCACATACTGATCCTGTGCCAATGGAAGTAGGTGCGTTGACTTTGTCTACATGAAGTCTTTCAGCAGAATTAATTTCTCTGACAGCCGTGCGTCTCTGTGTTTCTCAAAGGCATTAAATGTATTGACTTTGATATTTATGTTTTTGCTCCATGCATGTCAGTAAATCAAATACATTTTCTGCACAGATGTAACTCTAGAGTTGAGTTGCACTTTAATATTATACATGAGCACTTTTGTTCCCTCATCAGTGTCCCAGTCTGTATTCTGTGAATCGATGTACTGATTCGTGGAGCTGATTGAAACTCGCCCCAGGAAAACCATGTTTTGATGTTTCAGATTTGACGGGGTTGTCTATTTCAGAGGTGGAGCAGAGTTTCTGTGTGAAGAGGATCTATGCTGGAGGAGACCAGAGCTTCGCTCACTACGCTTTACCTCAGGTATGAGGAGCAGAGGTCAAGGGTCAAACTAAAGGCTGCCAGAGGCGGCAAAACATTTTATAAAAAATTATATTAATGAATTATTATTTTTTACTATTTATTTATTTTATTATTTTACAATTTTTGTATTGTTCTTTTTACTATTAAAACTGTTGTATATGATTTTTACACGAAGAGTCAAAATTTATGGACAAGGCTTGATCTATTATGATTTATCATGATTAGATGAAAAGTGCTATAAATAATGCTGTGTTAGTGATTAATATTATTTCCCCCCGGCCTTTTTACATCAGAAAATTCGAGAAAAGTGTTACATTTAGATGACACATTATAAACAGTTATTTTTCAGTTATTTTATGTACCGAGGAGTCATGTGCTGATAGACCAGGGACATTTAAATAGAAAGAAAGTACGGTCAGCTTTAATTTCATGTTGCCTTGCAGTGAATGAAGGAACAAAGTGAACATTGAACAACTGCTTAACAATATCTAATGAGATGCTTATATTTACAATAATATTTCTGTGATGGTGACAGAATGAAACAGGAACAATTGTCTAGTTTGTATTTATTTTATGGTATTATATGGTAAAAGGACAATCCACAGGTATTGTATTTATCTGGATGAAATTATAATAATTATTTCAAGGGGTGTAAGAAAATATCGATACATGTGTATATCGCAATATTTTGTTTGGCGATACTGTATCAATTCTCAAAAACGGAATATCGATATAAAAAACCAACAATATCATACAAGATTCATGGCAGTGGTTTCGTTTTGAGTTCATATCCTGACTGTCTTCATCTCTGAACAGGAAATACGGTTACACTTTACTTGAAGGGGTGTGCATAAGACTGACATTATTTGACCTAACCCTAGCCCATAACAAAGACATCTCAAACAATATCATCTTTGCATTAAAAATTACTTAACTGAGCGAATGAAACTTAATGACAGTTGTCATAAACATGCATAAAAAACCTTCATATTCATGACATGTTATGACATGTCCAGTTTTGGGGGTAACTCATTACAAGTAACGCGAGTTACGTAATAATATTACTTTTTTCAAGTAACTAGTAAAGTAACGCATTACTTTTTAATTTACTAGAAAATATCTGTTACTTTTTTCCCCATTTATTGATGACAGAGCGCCGTGTGAACATGATCTTACTGTAGATCTAATCTAGACTAAATATGAATGTGTATTAATTCATCCCACTCACAAAAAACAGATTCAGTATTCATCAAAATGAATTAAAACAGTGAAATACAAACTCAGAATATGACGCAAACCTGCAATAATTAAACATGTTAAACAACACAAATATATCTAATCTCATTTTAATAACCGATGTGTTTTCTGCTGACCTTTGATGATCATTTCAATCATATTAATAATCAAAAATGACTTTAGATAAACTAACAATAGTGCTTCATTGTTTTATTGCTGAAGAGTGTTGAACTTCTCCTGTGTTCTTCTGTACAGACGTGATTTACTCGTCCTTCAGTCTGAGGTTTATTCATTACACTTTTTGGTGTGAAAGGCTTTTATATTTGCTATAAATAGAACTTATTGTATTAAAAACAAACAATCAAGCCCTGCTCATATTTAAAAAGTAACGCGAAAGTAACTCAAATGTAATGTAACGCATTACTTTCCATAAAAAGTAACTAAGTAACGTAAGGTTAAAGTAACGTAACGTTACTTAGTTACTTTTTTAGAGAGTAATGCAATATTGTAATGCATTACTTTTAAAAGTAACTTTCCCCAACACTGCTCATGTCAGTCTTATGCACACCCCTTCAAGTAAAGTGTAACCGGAAATACTAGCATAAGAGCACACCACTAATATTAGCGTTATTATAGTTTGCTGCCAGTACTGGACGATGAAAGAATTGTTCCAGCTCCCATTTCGGCGTACAAAGCTGAAGTGTGACGTCATTTGGCCTTTTGTGGTAACGTCCGCCTCGCGAACGCCACTTCGGTTTCGCCGCGTCCTGCGTTAAAGAGCGGGCGTTTAGGGTCGCCGCGCGGCTGTAGCTTTCTCTTGTAATTCGGGGACGTTTTGTGCAGTTGGGGCGGTGCTCGCGTTGCGGAACATAAATACAAACTGAAAAACCTGTGAGATCCAAGTTGAAAGGTTCTGAGAATGTTTTACAATTGTTTTGTTTTCTTTGGGAATCTTGCAAGCACTTTATTTTTCATTGATATTAAGCACATGTCATTTTTTGTTCAGATCAAAATGTTATAACATTGTATGTCACAACTGTAAACTTAAACTGTGAACCTTTAAAGCAGGGTCTAAAAATACATATGATCTTTAAAAAATACATTTTATACATACATTTAACTAAAGAATCCTGCAAGCACTTGAATCCCCCCCTCTCCTTTACTCGTACTGCACAAAAAGTGGTTCAATGTTGAATGTAACAGGGACTGATTATTGCAAATGCAGATCCCAGTGTGTTCTGGTTAAATAATTTGTATTATTTATTTATTGCTAAGGTTTGCATATGGTGGTGTGCTCTTAATGACAGCTTTCCTAAAAATATATCCTATTCCTAAAATAAGAGATATCCCAATATATCGCCTTGCTTACAGTATCGCAACCCCTGTATCGTGATGCATATCGTATCGCCAGATTCTTGCCAATACACAGCCCCAATTATTTCCAGTCAGCCCAAATCCTGTTTTAAATGGTAACATAACAGTTCATCGTCCAAAACTATGAACTGCATTTAAAATGTGCCGTATGTGTTAGTTTGTGCAGTTCCCTTTGTAGCAGATAGCCATTCTCTGATGTTCCTGTTTAAATGACTCGGCTGTATTGCTGTAGGACGACAGTCCTCCAGTTGATCTGAGGATAACCAGACCCGATGGACAGATATACACGCTCAGTGATGACCTCATCCAAAAATGGCTCAATCACGGCCATGGGAGACTATCACCAGAAATCACCAAGTACTGCTTTTTACATTCATTAATAAATGAAGGCATGCAGATGAAACTCAGTCTGACCAAATAAAGTGTAATCTGAATTCAGAGAACCATCATACTGATAATGTGTTTTATGTCTCTTGTAGTGAGATTGATCTTGTGTTCTCTTCAGCAAGTTGTCTCAATGGAAGCTTTCTGTCTGGAAGGTAAGCATTTAATACGTTGTATTACTCTGTGTCAACCTTATATAGCTGATGATCTTTGTTTTGTTCTGCAGTAATCCAGATCACTACAGCACTAACAGTAAGTGCTCAGGTGTAGACATTAACACGGCTCGCCTGCTCTACCACAGACTCATCCAGCCCGATTACCCACAAATCTCACAAATTGTGAGTTACTTGTTTTTTGTCATTTGATCTCATTCAGAAGACGGATGGTAACTTTAAAGGAGTAGCTTTCCCAAAAATGAATATTTGCTGAAAATGTTCTCTCCCTCAGGCCGTCCGAAAGATGTAGATGAGTTTATTTCTTCATCAGATTTGGGGAAATGTGTCATTCCTTCAGCAATGGATGCTCTGTAGTGAATGGGTGCCGTCAGAATGAGAGTCCAAACAGCTGATAAAACATCACAGTAATCCACATCACTCCAGTCCATCAGTTAACATCTTGTGAAGTGAGAAGCTGCATGTTTGTAAGAAACAAAGCCTTTTTTAAGGCTTTTTTAGATCTTTGTTTCTGGCCAAAACATGAATCTATAATCCATAATAACGCTTCCTCTGTGAAAAAGTCCATCTCCTGTTGTCTCTAACATGAAAATCCACCCACATCTTTGTTTAGAGCTGTTTCGGGCTGTTTTGTCTTGTAAGCAGTGCAGATTTCTCTCCTGATTCAGATGAATTTCACTGAAGAAAGCAATATTAGGGATGAGGACTCCTATTTTAGCCAGAAGCAATGGTTTGATGTTAAAAACATCTTAATGACGGATTTGTTTTAGAAACACACAGCTTTTGTCTTCTGCAGATGTTAACTGATGGACTGGAGTGGTGTGGATTATTGTGATGTTTTTATCAGACTCTCATTCTGACGGCACCCATTCACTGCAAAGCATCCATTGCTGAGACACTGATGCTACGTTTCTCCAAATCTGATGAAGAAACAAACTCTCTGATGACTTAAGCATGAGTAAAGACTTTCATTTTTGGTTGTATTCTTAAACGCTCTTCATTCCTGTTGTAACCAATGCTTGGTTTATCCTAATACAGGTAGCTGCTAGTTTGGAGAAGGATCTCCTCCCCAGATTGAGCAGTTCTCCTCCAGACATTGAGGCTCTGAGACTCTACCTCACGCTGCCTGAGTGTCCGCTCCTCAGCAACCCCAGCAACTACACCACCCTCACTATTCCCTTTTCCAAGGCCGTCGTAAACCTAAAGATGCCCCCATCAAAGTGCTTGGTACGTCCCGTCTTCTCTGAGAAGAGTTCTGTTTGTTGGGCTTCATCCCTGCAGGGCATCCAAGATGTAGCTGACTTTGTTTCTACAACAGAACACAAACAAAGATTTTTAACTCAAACCGTTGCAGTCTGTCAGTCATATAATGGCAGTCAATGGGACTCGTGGCTTTGAGAGAAAAAAAACATACACTGACAAAACCAAATTAAACCCTGCTGCTCGAGACAATACATTGAGAAATGATCGGTCTGTGCACTGAACAGTATTTATATTGTTTTTTACCTCTGATCCACCGCACTGTCCTATCTCTCAAATGGACCATTGACATTTTATCTACAATCTCAATTAGGAGTGTCAATGGTCCGTTTGAGAGACAGGTAATGCACTTATAAGTCTGCAATCCGCCGTAAAGCAAGAAGCCGAAGACACGTCATGCACGAGCGTTGTGAAAGCGCTCAGGACAGTGCAAAGGATCAGAGGTTAAAAACTATATAAATACTGTTCAGTTTCTTGCACGGACCGATTGTTTCGCGTCTTTAGGTTTGAGTTAAAAATCTTTGTGTTCTACTGAAGAAACGGTCACCTACATCTTGGATGCACTGGGGGTAAGCAGATAAACATAACAATTTCATTTTTAGGTGAACTATCCCTTTAAGCCCCAAGTATACTTCATTGTAGTACTTGTACGCTAGCGTAGCCTTTCAAAGTATACTCCATTTGATGTTGTGCACGAACGTGAGCGGTTGACACATGCATCTAGAAAGCTTCATACATGTCCAGTGTCTGCTCAATTTTTTTTATGTATTATTATTATTGTTTTCATAAGTTAAGGCCAATAACAATTATTTTTGAACTCTTTTAAACCAAAGCTGAGCTGTAAGGGCTTGTTAATGCAGCTGTCTGCTGTTGTTGCAGTCTCTGCTATTTTGGTGTTGCTCCATCTCTTTAGTTTCGTTTTCTACTGTAAACAACGGCCCGGGACAGTGTTTCCACCTTGTGGAACAACTGATTAGTGCAAAACAAATTCAATGTGCATGTGCGATCTGCCACGTACAAAGTATGCACGCGGTTACAAGAATCAGGTGGTGTGCTTATAGTACACGCATACTGTTCTGAAAATGAAATTTGTGTCACACACACTTTATGCTGACCCTAACGTATGCATAAAAAGTGGAGTATACTTTGGGCTTTAGTGTACATCAGGCAATGGTCAACTTCTGCATATTGGTAGTGATTTCTGAGGTATTTCATTTTTTACAACTACACTTCTAAAAAATAAATATTTTATTTATTATTATTTCTTATCTTAAGGAATATTTTTTTCTAACTAACCTTATTAAGTTTGTTGGTTAATCTCATGAGGAAATGTCTGGGTCATACTTCACCCTAGTATCAAAAAAAACAAATTATATCTACAAATCTTCTTTTTGTGTGACATTTTCATGCCAATTAAGCAAATTTCTCCCCCAAATTCTCATGCAAATACCTAGCAACCACCCACAACACCTTTGTGTTTGCACCTGCATTGCACCTAGAACACCCTAGCAACTGCATAGCAACACCCCAGCATCCACATAGCAAACTTTAGACTTCATGATTTTACAGCTACTTCAAACTTTAAGGCTAGTTCATGGTTAAAATATGTGGCCTGCACATTTCACGTGTGGTTTCTGCTGACATTTTCAACGAACCATTGATATTTTTGTGTCTAAGGAAACTGGTGGTCAAAGTTTGAGCCAGCGGTCTTCCAGAGGTTGGTGGAGCTGTACAAGGAGGTGGTGGTGTATCTACTGCGGATGCAGAAACTAATTCCTCTTTCTGAGCAGAGGGTCTTCACCTGCTTCCTGCACACCTCACTCAAATTCCTGGAGATCCTCCACTCGGTGAGCACCACAGTCTGTGCCCCAATTCACATAACAGCCGTCCTAAATACTGGAATTAGTGTGTCCCAAATCATAGTACATTAAAGTGGACATGAAGCAGTCAGTCAAGTTTACATTATTTAGGAAAATAACTTCCATTTTAATAAACAAATATATAACAAACATGATTAATGTAACCATTTTGAAGAAAAAAGGTTGTTTTGTTATAGCTTTTGGAGCAAGGGCGTGTGACATCACGGGGTTGGTTCGCTCCGATGGCCGGTATAGTAATATAAGCATTTCTTTACATTTTGAACACACGCTTGTTTTGAAATGGAGGATGATGACCTTGAAAGCACTGTTGAGTCCATTATAAGTGCAATTTATGCATTTGAGTCGATACGGCGATGGGACCGAGCAGTATTAGGGGTTGAAGAAGTTGTGAACCTGCTGGTTTGGGGCAAAGTGTGGATCGGAAACAATACGTGTTTATGTGGATACTCCTCAAGACTTATTCCGACGTGCTTTTGTGTGCATTTGCTGATGAAGGCATGAAAGAAAGCTCAATTTGGTACTCATGTGCTGTCCGAGCCGAGCCAAGCTGTGTGTGTGTGTGTGTGTGTGCGTGTGTCTGTCTGTGTGTGTGTGTGTGTGTGTGTGTGTGTGTGTGTGTGTGTGTGTGTGTGCATGTTTATGTGGTTTATGAGGACACAAATTTGTATAATGACATGGGTATGACAGGTATTACAAGGAGAAGGTGATTTATGAGGACATTTTCAGTGTCCCCATAATTTAAAACGCTTATAAATCATACAGAGTGAGTTTTTTTGAGGGAAAATATAAATGCACCGTCTCCTGTGAGGGCTAAGTTTAGGTGTAGGGTAGGTGTAGGGCAATAGCACATACAGCTTGTACAGTATAAAAACCATTACGCCTATGGAGAGTCCCCGTAAACCATAAAAACCAACATGTGTGTGTGTGTGTGTGTGTGTGTGTGTGTGTGAGAAAAGGTCTATCACAGCGTATCACAGCATGTAAGTACCGCATTGAAATCTATTTCGTGTGGTATCATGCTTGAATGGCTTTAAACACTTTAATATTTAAACTGACAAGGCTTAAATGAGCATGATAAACTTTGAGGAAGCAGCACTGACCCGATCGTTCAGATAAGTGATTATATAAATACTACGGCCTGTTAATAGCAGGAAAGCTAATTGTATTCTCAGGTGAACATAAAGTATGATACATACAACTGGTGAACCAGTCAATGTAATGCATATGTCTGAATGGTCAGAATAACAATAAAATGTGTATTATGTATGAAGTGTTGTTTGTTTACATCATATTGCACCTTGCATTATGAAAACCAATGTTTGGGATACCACGATCAAAATTTAGCATATAGACAGTTTGATGTTGAATATTCATCCAAATGATGGAAAACAAATTATTAGTGTGTTCAAAATGTAAAGAAATGCTTATATTACTATACTGGCTGTCGGAGCGAACCAACCCTGTGACGTCACACGCTGTGGTACTGCAAGATGGCAGCGCCCTTGCTCCAACAGCTATAACAAAACAACCTTTTTCCTCTTTAAAATGGTTACATTAATCATGTTTGTTATATATTTTTTAAGCAAAGTGGAAATCAATTTACTAAATAATGTAAACTTAACTGACTGCTTCAGTTCCACTTTAAAAGAGTATGCCAGTGTTTATACTATACACTCTGGTGATGTACGTTACATTCACCAGAAACATTAATAATGTTAGTGTGCGTCGTGTAAATTTGAACACATCCTGTCTTTTGAAATAGGAAATTCTGTAATAATGCTTTACATTTATGCAGTTAGCAGATGCTTTTATCCAAAGCTGTTTGTCAAAGAACCAACGATAGTCATAATGCACAATTGCATCTTTATTATGCGACTAGATTAGGAAGCATGCTTGAGAAGAGGTGAAATGCAGAATAAAACTTTTTTTTGCTAATATCATTCTGATTTTCGTGTTGCAGGTTAATGAGCGTGCTGGCCAGATCATCCAGTATGACAAGTTTTATATTCATGAGTTGGATGAGCTCATTGACATCAGGAATGATTATGTCACCTGGTTTCAGCAGCAGATGTTCTCTGTGGTGAGTTTTCTGCATTGTTCAAAGTTAATCATTATACACTTCTGATTATACTTTATGATCATTTACAGTAACTACAGTGTGAGGTGTGTAAATGCTTTGCTATGAACATCACCAAACTGAATGGGGTCATGTTTGAAACTTACTATTATTTTGATGATCTGTTTGGTGCCACTAGTGGTTTAAAAATGGCACTTTTCTGCATCTTTCAATCTGGGAATTAATGTATTACCAAATTACCAAAGTTTTTGCATTGTTGAGAGAAAATAACACTTTCTCATGTCACATTTTATTATTTATTATACATTCAGTAATAATTTAAAATACCAGTAAATAAAATGAAACATTTACAAACAGTATAAACATGTATTTTATTTCCCCTCACTCCACAATAAATGCTTTAAATTTGACTATTCAGAAAAAAACAAGAATGAAAAATTGAAGTATAAAATATGAAGATAAATTTAAGTGGTATTCATTATAAACATGTGTTGTAAACTTGATGCCGACACTTAATTACAAATAAACTTAGGCTCACGTGTCTTTGATTCACCACACATTCAAATGTGTCCATGTTCACAATGTAATATTTGGTTGCTAAACTATTATTTATTATGCAAACAAGGCTTTGTACTTCAATATGTTTGCTTCTGTTTAGTTTTCTGCATTTTGGTTGGATGATGAATCATCTGAAGTATGTTTCAGATTATAAAAATGCAACCATTCCAGTAAATACAGTAGTCATAATGCTGCATACAATCACATCCTCACGCTCTCCTCTGTCTCTCGTTCTCCTCTGTCTCTCGTTCTCCTCTGTCTCTCCTTCTCCTCTGTCTCTCGTTCTCCTCTGTCTCTCGTTCTCCTCTGTCTCTCGTTCTCCTCTGTCTCGTTCTCCTCTGTCTCTCGTTCTCCTCTGTCTCTCGTTCTCCTCTGTCTCTCGTTCTCCTCTGTCTCGTTCTCCTCTGTCTCTCGTCTCTCGTTCTCCTCTGTCTCGTTCTCCTCTGTCTCTCGTTCTCCTCTCTCGTTCTCCTCTCTCTCGCTCTCCTCTGTCTCTCGCTCTCCCATCTCTCGCTCTCCTCTGTCTCTCGTTCTCCTCTGTCTCTCGTTCTCCTCTGTCTCTCGTTCTCCTCTGTCTCTCGTTCTCCTCTGTCTGTCTCTCGTTCTCCCTCTGTCTGTCTCTTGTTCTCCTCTGTCTCTCCTTCTCCTCTGTCTCTCCTTCTCCTCTGTCTCTCGTTCTCCTCTGTCTCTCCTTCTCCTCTGTCTCTCGTTCTCCTCTGTCTGTCTCTCGTTCTCCTCTGTCTCTCGTTCTCCTCTGTCTGTCTCTCGTTCTCCTCTGTCTGTCTCTTGTCCTCCTCCGTCTCTCGTTCTCCTCTGTCTCTGGATTCTCCTCTGTCTCTCGTTCTCCTCTGTCTCTCCTCTGTCTCTCGTTCTCCTCTGTCTCTCGTTCTCCTCTGTCTCTCGTTCTCCTCTGTCTCTCGTTCTCCTCTGTCTCGTTCTCCTCTGTCTGTCTCTCGTTCTCCTCTGTCTGTCTCTTGTTCTCCTCTGTCTCTCGCTCTCCTGTCTGTCTCTTGTTCTCCTCTGTCTCTCCTCTGTCTGTCTCTTGTTCTCCTCTGTCTGTCTCTCGTTCTCCTCTGTCTGTCTCTCGTTCTCCTCTGTCTCTCCTCTGTCTCTCGTCTCCTCTGTCTCTCCGTTCTCCTCTGTCTCTCTCTCCTGTCTGTCTCTTGTTCTCCTCTGTCTCTCGTTCTCCTCTGTCTCTCGCTCTCTCTGTCTCTCCTCTCTCTGTCTCCTCTGTCTCTCGTTCTCCTCTGTCTCCTCCTCTGTCTCGTTCTCTCTGTCTCTCCTCTGTCTCTCCTTCTCCTCTGTCTCTCTGTCTCCTCTCCTCTGTCTCCTCTGTCTCTCGCTCCTCTGTCTCTCGCTCTCCTCTGTCTCTCCTCTCCTCTGTCTCTCTCTCTCTGTCTCTCGTTCTCCTCTGTCTCTCGTTCTCCTCTGTCTCTCTGTCTCTCCTCTGTCTCTCGCTCTCCTCTGTCTCACGTTCTCCTCTGTCTCTTGTCCTCCTCTGTCTCTCGTTCTCCTCTGTCTCTCGTTCTCCTCTGTCTCTCGTTCTCCTCTGTCTCTTGTTCTCCTCTGTCTGTCTCTTGTTCTCCTCTGTCTCTCGCTCTCCTCTGTCTCACGTTCTCCTCTGTCTCTCGTCCTCCTCTGTCTCCTCCTCTGTCTCTCTCCTCTGTCTCTCGTGCTCCTCTGTCTCACGTTCTCCTCTGTCTCGCTCTCCTCTGTCTCTCGCTCTCCTCTGTCTCTCGCTCTCCTCTGTCTCTCGCTCTCCTCTCTCTCTCGTCCTCCTCTGTCTCTCGTTCTCCTCTGTCTCTCGCTCTCCTCTGTCTCTCGCTCTCCTCTGTCTCTCGCTCTCCTCTGTCTCTCGCTCTCCTCTCTCTCTCTCCTCTGTCTCACGTTCTCCTCTGTCTCGTTCTCCTCTGTCTCTCGCTCTCCTCTGTCTCTCGTGCTCCTCTGTCTCTCGTGCTCCTCTGTCTCTCGTTCTCCTCTGTCTCTCGTTCTCTCGTTCTCCTCTGTCTCTCGTTCTCCTCTGTCTCTGTTCTCCTCTCTCTCGTTCTCCTCTCTCTCGCTCTCCTCTGTCTCTCGCTCTCCTCTCTCGCTCTCCTCTGTCTCTCGTGCTCCTCTGTCTCTCGTGCTCCTCTGTCTCTCGTTCTCCTCTGTCTCTCGTTCTCCTCTGTCTCTCGTCTCTCCTCTGTCTCTCGTTCTCCTCTCTCTCGTTCTCCTCTCTCTCGCTCTCCTCTGTCTCTCGCTCTCCTATCTCTCGCTCTCCTCTGTCTCTCGCTCTCCTCTGTCTCACGTTCTCCTCTGTCTCTCGCTCTCCTATCTCTCGCTCTCCTCTGTCTCTCGCTCTCCTCTGTCTCTCGTTCTCCTCTGTCTCTCGTTCTCCTCTGTCTGTCTCTCGTTCTCCTCTGTCTGTCTCTCGTCCTCCTCCGTCTCTGTTCTCCTCTGTCTCTCGTTCTCCTCTGTCTCTCCTTCTCCTCTGTCTCTCCTTCTCCTCTGTCTCTTGCTCTCCTCTGTCTCTCGTTCTCCTCTGTCTCACGTTCTCCTCTGTCTCTTGTCCTCCTCTGTCTCTTGTCCTCCTCTGTCTCTCGTTCTCCTCTGTCTCTCGTTCTCCTCTGTCTCTCGTTCTCCTCTGTCTCTCCTTCTCCTGTCTCACGTTCTCCTCTGTCTCTCGTTCTCCTCTGTCTCTCGTCCTCCTCTGTCTCTCGTCCTCCTCTGTCTCTCGTTCTCCTCTGTCTCACGTTCTCCTCTGTCTCTCGTCCTCCTCTGTCTCTCGCTTCTCCTCTGTCTCACGTTCTCCTCTGTCTCTTGTCCTCCTCTGTCTCTCGTTCTCCTCTGTCTCTCGTTCTCCTCTGTCTCTCCTTCTCCTCTCGTTCTCCTCTGTCTCTCGTTCTCCTCTGTCTCTCGTTCTCCTCTGTCTCTCGTTCTCCTCTGTCTCTCCTTCTCCTCTGTCTCTCCTTCTCCTCTGTCCCTCTGTCTCTCCCTCTCCTCTGTCTCTCATTCTCCTCTGTCTCACGTTCTCCTCTGTCTCTCGTTCTCCTCTGTCTCACGTTCTCCTCTGTCTCACGTTCTCCTCTGTCTCTCGTCCTCCTCTGTCTCTTGTCCTCCTCTGTCTCTTGTCCTCCTCTGTCTCGTTTCTCCTCTGTCTCTCGTTCTCCTCTGTCTCTCGCTTCTCCTGTCTCACGTTCTCCTCTGTCTCTCCTTCTCCTCTGTCCCTCTGTCTCTCCCTCTCCTCTGTCTCTCATTCTCCTCTGTCTCACGTTCTCCTCTGTCTCTCGTTGTTTGTTTTGTGCAGGTCATGGAATCTCAGGTGACCATGTGCAAATACCCATTTGTGTTTGACGCTCAGGCAAAGACAGCGCTGCTTCAGACTGATGCTGTGATCCAGATGCAGGTGAGAGTGATCTGCCTCATCTGATGATTTGACATCATGTTTTACCGCGGTGAGCTCACGGTGCTGTTTGTGATCAGATGGCGGTGGATCAGGCTCAGAGACAGAACTTACACTCTCTGTTCCTGTCCGGTGGAGGAGTGGAGTCAGTAAACCCCTGCCTCATCCTCATCGTACGCCGAGAAAATGTGGTCGGGGACTCCATGGAGGTGCTGAGGAAGTCCAAAAACGTTGATTACAAGAAGCCACTTAAGGTAAATGAGTTGGTGTCAATCTGTTCCTCTTTAGTGCTGCTTTGGCGGTTTTTAATTGTGTTATTCTGCAGGTGATCGTCGTTGGAGAGGAGGCCGTAGACGCTGGCGGTGTGAGAAAAGAGTTCTTCCTGCTCATCATGAAAGAACTTTTGGACCCTAAATATGGGATGTTCAGATACTACGAGGAGTCCAGACTCATCTGGTTCGCTCACAAGGTACAGTAAAAAAGCACAAATGACCACACTCTGTGTCAAACGGTGTCCGAAAAACAATTCTAAAGTATTTTAGGACCAAATCAAATGATTTTTTTATTTATTTTTTATTAAATGTTAGTAATCAAAACTAAAACTAGGGCCAATTTATTGAAATCATGAAACTTACACAATTTAACAGTAACTTTTTGAAAGTAATTATTATTATTTTTTTTGGAATTAAAATATGAAATACTTATTTTTTTTATTTTTACCAAATTTTGTGTTTTTTGTTTAAAATTTTCTTAATTCCATTTTGATGGTTCAGTTACATTTTAATAATCAAAAAATATGTCTACTCATTTGAATTCATAAAAACAAATGACACAATTGAATTATTATTTTTTACAACAATAATACAAGAAATTCTGTATTGTGTATGTTAAGCCATAAAACACAAAAATTGCATTAATCTTTTAATCAAATGGCAATTAAACAAACCCTTTTGATATTTGGCTAACAAAATGTATGTTTAAGTGAATCGAAAAACAAGTTTCTTGAAAAAAAACTTATAACAAATACATACCATGTGATCTAATATATATATATATATACATGCATGCCTCACTCACACGGTATATCAGATATGCTACTGGTGATATTACTGTAGTGTAAGATGATCAAATGTCAATCTCACTCATATCAGATATGCTACTGGTGATATTAATGTAGTGTAAGATGATCAAATGTCAATCTCACACATGTCAGATATGCTACTGGTGATATTACTGTAGTGTAAGATGATCAAATGTCAATCTCACACATGTCAGATATGCTTTACTGCAGACATTTGAGGACATTGACCTGTTCCATCTGATCGGTGTGGTTTGTGGATTGGCCATCTATAACCTCACTATAGTGGAGCTGAACTTCCCGCTAGCGCTGTACAAGAAACTCCTGAAGAAAACTCCCACTCTAGAGGACCTGAAGGAGCTCATGCCTGACGTAGCAAGGTGGGTTTGTTTCAGTCGTTCGATGAGACTTTGATTTTCTGTTGCGCTTAATATTTCCAGAGCATAAAGGGCTCATATTATGAAATATCAAATGTACCTGATTGTTTGAGATGTTTGATGCACTGTGACATAAAACTTTCTTCCCAGCCCATAAACTTCTAACATTAGACTCATTAATTTAGTCAAAACATATCATGCAATGATGATTGAGAGCTGAACATATAATTGTACCTCAAAAGCCTGACACTCACATCAGAATGCATGTAGTAGATTGCGTTCAACATATTTTCCAGCAATGTTTTGATCAATTAGTGTGAATGCGTGCATCAAATATAATACTGTTAGCTTTATAGGTCTAAGTAATAATCTTGGATTAGTTTAAATGTGATCCTCATCAAAGGTTTTCTCTGTCTGTGGATCTTCAGGAGTCTTCAGCAGCTGCTGGATTATACGGAGGAGGATCTGGAAGACACGTTCTGTCTGAATTTCACAGTAAGAACAAGCTGTTTGGACGTAATGTCTGTCTTTAAATGCATGATTCATTAATAAAATGCATGCATATATTGTCATTTTTATGATGACAGATCACAGAGGAGATTTTTGGCACCACGGAGGTATTGGAGCTGGTTCCCAACGGGACAGACATCAACGTCAACAAGTCCAACAGGTATTAAATGCATTATAAGATAATACATTCACTCAACTGACTTCACTTATTAACTCCAGTATTTGTGATTTGATTTCTATTTTCGCCTAACTAAATGGTTTCACCTATTCGACTTCTCCAGGCAGGAGTTTGTCAATGCCTACGTCGATTATATATTCAACACCTCCGTGGCTCCTCAGTTCAACGCTTTCTACGCGGGATTTCACAAAGTGTGTGGAGGGAAGGTTCTAGAGCTTTTCCATCCCAGTGAACTGCAGGCCATGGTCATAGGAAACACCAATTATGACTGGAAGGAGTTAGAGCAGGTAAAACGAATGTAGCAGCTGATAGCGTCATTTGCTCAGACTGCAGCTGGTTTTGTGCGGTAGATCAACATTTGTGTGTTTTTCTCCGATTCCTATCGATTCCCAGATTCAATTCCAATGTGGTTAAACATAGATATCAAACATATTTATTCTGTCTCCTTTTGCAAAACCTTTGATTGCTGCTGAATACCGTGAACAAAAATCAGCCGGCTACATAAAAGCTGGACTCGGTTAAGAGCTGTTTGTGTGGAGCTGCACGGTTCTGGATAAATTGAGATTGTAGTTCTGTCACAATTCTGAAGAACTAAACTAAATCTCATGGAGTGAGTCAATGACTCGCTGAATATTTCCTTGTTTCATTAGTGGATGAATCAGTGTTTTTGAATGAATCTCTTGAATCAATGATTCAAAACAGCCACTTTTCGCCACATAAATATACAGTGGGGCAAAAAAGTCAGAAATAGTTTGAAAATAGTTTTTTAGTTTGAAACCAAAATAAAACTTTTTGGTAAAAACTCAACTTGTCGTGTTTGGAGGAGAAAGAACACCATATCTACTGTGAAGCATGGGGGTGGAAACATCATGCTTTGGGGCTGTTTTTCTGCAAAGGGACCAGGACGACTGATCTGTGTAAAGGAAAGAATGAGATTTTGAGTGAAAACCTCCTTCCATCAGCAAGGGCATTGAAGATGAAACGTGGCTGGGTCTTTCAGCATGACAATGATCCCAAACACACCGCCCGGGCAACGAAGGAGTGGCTTCGTAAGAAGCATTTCAAGGTCCTGGAGTGGCCTAGCCAGTCTCCAGATCTCAACCCCATAGAACATCTTTGGAGGGAGTTGAAAGTCCCAAAACATCACTGCTCTAGAGGAGATCTGCATGGAGGAATGGGCCAAAATACCAGCAACAGTGTGTGAAAACCTTGTGAAGACTGACAGAAAACGTTTGACCTCTGTCATTGCCAACAAAGGGTATACAACAAAGTATTGAGATGAAATTTTGTTATTGACCAAATACTTATTTTCCACCATAATTTGCAAATAAATTATTTAAAAATCCTACAATGTGATTTTCTGGATTTTTTTTTCTTATTTCATCTCTCATAGTTGAGGTATACCTATGATGAAAATTACAGCCCTCTCTCATCTTTTTAAGTGGGAGAACTTGCACAATTGGTGGCTGACTAAATACTTTTTTGCCCCACTGTAGATGCGCACACAGAAATTGATAAAATTTTAATTTTACAACATGTATCCGATTCCTGACCTCAAGTCTCTGGTTCTGGAATTGATTTCCGATCCCCAAGCCTAGTGTTTGTAAATGTTTGTTGATGATGTGCGTGACTGTATTTATTGATTCTCAGAGCACAGAGTATAAGGGCGAGTACTGGGCCGATCACCCCACCATCAAGATATTCTGGGACGTGTTTCACGAGCTGCCTTTGGAGAAGAAGAAACAGTTCCTGTGTAAGTGAACCCTCTTTGAGTTTGGATTTACACCGTGTCCCGCACATCATTCACCTGCTCTGAACAGGACCTCAGATTTGTCCTTCATTGCACTACAGGCAAATATATCTTTAGTGTAATCTCAAAAATGATTTATACACACCAAACTTTACAATTTCATTCATATCCATATTCTGAAATATTAACAGAGGTATTTGTTCACCTGATTTTATTATTGCACTTTATCTATTTATGACTGTAGAGTTTGATTACAGAACATATCTCTAGTTGTTTTCTCAAAATGAGTTTTTTTGAACTCATTTACATACACTGAACAAATGTTTTATTCCGATCTATATTCTGAAGGTTTGTTCATAATCATATATTATTCACCTGATTTATAAAACCTTTTATTCTTGAATAGTGAAATGTATTTTTATCTGTTGACAGTGTTTTCTGATTTATGGAGTGATTAAAAGAGAAACCTTGCCCCTCCGTAAAACCTTTAATCCTAACATGTCAAAAAAAATCAAACAAGAACAATTTTGAATGTGGCTTTTCTGGAAATGTATGCAAATGAGTGAATATTCAATGAGGGCTCAGTGGTAGAGCATTGCGTTAGCAGTGCAAAAGGTTGTGGGTTCGATTCCCAGAGAACACATACTGACAAAAAAAATTATAACCTGAGTAAGTCGCTTTGGATAAAAGCGTCTGCTAAATGCATAAATGTAAGTATCTTTACCTAGCTGTCTCTGAAAGGTTGTGCTCATGTTTCGATGTTGTCTTCTTGTCGTTGACACTAGTGTTCCTCACGGGCAGCGACCGGATCCCCATCCTGGGCATGAAGAGCCTGGCGTTAGTGATCCAGCCCACCGGTGGCGGAGAGCAATATTTCCCTGTAGCGCACACATGCTTCAACCTGCTGGATCTGCCCAAGTACACCAATAAGGAGACGCTCGAAGAGAAACTGCTGCACGCCATCGAACACAACCAGGGCTTCAACCTCGTCTGACGTCAGCGAGCGCAAAACGAGCAATCCGTGTACGTGACACACAGGTACCACACGCAAACGTTTGCGTAGCTCATTGTGCGACCGCTGCCTTTGAGTTGTTTTCAGAATTAGCATAGATATGTTTATTATGCATTTGAATAATCGTCAGTTACTATTTGAATAAAGACACTTGTCTGCAAATAGTGTCCCAGTGGGACTGAAATATGTAAACAGTATTTGTATATCAGAGTTTTGTTACTTACTCAACGTTTAGGTGATTATTTGTGTGCTAGTGAGTATTAAACGATTTCTCCTTTGTTTTCTTTTTTTGGGAGTGGGAGAGGGGAAATAGTTCACCCAAAAATGTTCTGTAAATTGGCTGAAAATGTACTCAATCTCAGGCCATCCAAGATGTAGATGAGTTTGTTTCTTCATCAGGTTTGGAGAAATGTGTCTCTGCATCAGTGTCTCAGCAATGGATGCTCTGCAGTGAATGGGTGCCGTCAGAATGAGAGTCAATGGATGCTCTGCAGTGAATGGGTGCCGTCAGAATGAGAGTCAATGGATGCTCTGAAGTGAATGGGTGCCGTCAGAATGAGAGTCAATGGATGCTCTGCAGTGAATGGGTGCCGTCAGAATGAGAGTCTGATAAAAACATCACAATAATCCACGCCACTCCAGTCCATCAGTTAACATCTGGAGTTGACAAAAGATGAAACTAATCCAGCATTAAGACATTTTTAACTTCAAACGGTTACTTCTGACTAAAATACGAGTCCATAATAACACTTCCTCCAGTGAAAAAGTGCATCTCCTGTTGTCTCTCACATCAAATCAGTTGTTTCTCCTTCTCCAGATGTTAACTGATGGAGTGGTGTGGATTATTGTGATGTTTTTATCAGACTCTCATTCTGACGGCACCCATTCACTGCAGAGCATTCATTGACTCTCATTCTGACGGCACCCATTCACTGCAGAGCATCCATTGCTGAGACACATTTCTCCAAATCTGATGAAGACACAAACTCCTAATCGAGGAGGGCCTGAGAGTGAGCACATTTTTCAGCTAATATTAATTTCTGGAAGAAATACTCCTTTAAGATTCTATACATTAACATAAGTATCATAAACAACTGTATTTTACAGAATTTATTAATACACTGTTGCTCATTATTAATTCAAAATGCATTAACTACTGTTATTTTACTATTACTGTAAAAATTACACTGAGATAATTAAATGTTATTGTTTATTGTTAACGATAGTATTAACTAATGTTAGACAGTGAGACTGTTAGCATTACAAAACCTTTGTTTTTAATTGATTTCATTACATAGAATATGATTTTATTCTAAATGACCTCACAAACTAACGCCTCATGGATGCATCAGATACTAAGATGTTGGATTTGATGCTAAATGTTGTGTGACTTTCTTTTTTTTAAACATTTTGGCATATTGTTCAGATGTACTGGATGAATATTGATGCAGAATAAATTCAGTTTAGGATGAATATTGATGCATTATAATTTAGCTCTGCACATAATCTTCTTCAAAGGAAGAGGTGTGTCCTTGCAGGATCTTAGACCACGTTTGAGTCATGTGCCTTAACTGAAAGCACACACACACAGATTGTTTTGGGCTTTTTTGGGTTTCATTTTTTCAAAGTTTGAGTAAGTATCAAAATCTGATAGCAGCAGCAGCAGCAGAACGTGTCTGATGAAAACCGTTATAATGTTCATATACTGGCGTGGCAATGCAAAGTCTTACAGGTGTTAAGAAGTGTGCATGTTACAGAATCAAATCAAATGATAACATTCTAAGTAATAATTGATGTCCAATACAGATAATAAGCGAGTTTGATTAGAGTTGAGGTTAAACTCATCACACACGTGTCCATGCTGTGTGAACTTCTCGTTGCGCGAGTGCTGAATGAAGCAATCAAACAAATGCTGACATTTTTCCTGTGTTTGTAAATTGTAAATAAACACTTTTTTTTCTAGATTTGATGTCATGATTTTTCCCGCATGTACTTTAGTTGGATTAAGTGGATTGTGTGAACGCTTGTTGCCACTATGAATTCAGAAACTCAACATTTTTACCAAAACAAATGAGATATAAACTCAATTCTGGGAAAAGGGTCCAGTGTGAGATATATATGGCATATAATCACACTATATATTGTAATTGTATTTTTTGGAAACAAAAAACTATTGCAAGCTATAAACTCAGAAGTGACATGAGCAATATAACAAGGTAGAACTGTAAGATATAAATGCAAGAAAAACGATAAAGTCTGAATTTAATTTGTATCTTGCAATTCTGACTTTAATCCTGAGCATTGCAAGAAGAACTAATTGCATTTAACTCTATTTTCAACACTTTGTTTCACATTACGATGGATCCAAAGAAGTTTGTGACGCATTGATTGTATTACGTGATTTTATTATGGACTCCTGTACATGTTTGGCATAGGCACGCGGGCGGTTTAGGTGTGTGTGTGGTCCAGCTCAGTGTGGCAGCTCATGATGGACCAGCTTGTAGTGCGAGCCGCAGGATGGGCAGCGCTGAGGACTTCCCTCGTGAACCCAGAACCAAACAACCGCAGTGTTGTCCTCCTCACCTTCACAAGACAACACAAACACATCTGTCATTTAGAAAGATTTCCTGATTCTATCTGTGTGTGTGTCTGTCTGTCTGTCTGTGTGTGTGTGTGTGTATGTGAGAGAGAGAGAGAAAGAAAGAGTGTGTGTGTGTCTGTCTCTGTGTGTGTGTGTCTGTGTGTGTGAGTGTTTGTGTGTATATCTCTGTGTGTGTGTGTGTCTGTGTGAGAGAGTGGGTGTCTGTGTGTGTGTGTGTGTGTCTCTGTGTGTATGAGTGTGTGTGTGTGTGTAGGGATGGGTATCGTTAAGGTTTTAACGGTACTACTACTCTTATCGATACTGCTTATCGGTCCGGTGCTTTAACGGTATTCTTATCGGTATTTTTGTTGTTTATATATATATATATATATATATACATACATATATACATACATACATACATACACATATATGTATGAAATATATATTTCTATGATAGATTAGCAGCTTAATTAACATGGCTTTATATTCTGAGATGTTAAATAAATATTTCATTAAATAAATATAAAACATCAATTTGTAAATGCAGCAGTGTGCAGGCATTTTTTGTGTTTTATATACATAAGATAAGATAGAGTAAGAACATGAACAAAGAAACAAAGTTAAACAAACTGACAAATATACCATTTATTGTGTGTGCTTGGAGCGCGCACACACACACACGCGCAAACACACACACGCACTGCGCACACACGCACGCGCACACACACACACTCACACACGCACACTCACACACACACACTCACACACACACACACACGCAAACACACACACACACACACAGGGGCGCGGGAACAGGGGTGCTGAGAGTGCTGCAGCACCCTGTTTTTCTGTGGGCAACTGTAAACTGTTGTGAATAAAAAATATATAGGCTAAATTTGTTATAATAAAGATTCATTTAAAAATGTATATGGTTGCTCGATGTTTATAACATTTAGTTTACATTGGCTATTTTGCTATCTATTTCTATGTGATCTTGACATATTTACCATTTGCCCATTAATTTAACAGTTGTAAGATTAAAGTTATCAAAGTTATTAAACTGATGCAGGGCTATTTGATGCGCACGTTGCACATCCTGCCAAATCACGCACGCAGCACTGCCAATGCTTGCTTTTATGTTTGTGAATGCTATGATTGTGTTGAAGAATTTGTAGGTTGTGGCTTAAAAGCGGAACATGGAAATATCATGGATGTACTTTTTTTTTGTTCTCAGCGATATGAGTCTTTCCTTCTCCCAAAACAGCTTATAGCTAAAATAGTTCAGTTTTGTATGTAATGGAAAAGTGATTAGACGATGTTTCGTTTTTTCTTCTTCATAAAGTTAATTTAGAAAACCTTGGGAGCATTTTTGTTCGTTAAATGTTTTTTCTTTTAAGCGACCAAGCGGCCAGCATCAGAGTTGATCGCCTATGTTTGATTAATTTAGCCTTATCAAATCATCAAGACTTGACTAAAATAAAATCGATAGATAGGCCTATAAACAGTTCAAGCATATCACAGTGTTAGTTTAAATGTTTAACCTATATAAATGTGCAATATCCAACAGTTTGTGTGGAGAGTGGAAGCTGAAGCGAGCTTTACAGGACATGGAGGATTTTTCTTACAGTAAAACAACTTAAAATCGCCGTGTGATTTTTTTTCTCATAAAGGTAAGAGTAATATATCATTTTGAACTGTAAAGGGTCTACTTTTATTTGTGTGCATTCACAATATCAACATTGTGCTTTTATAAAATAGGAAAACAGAGAATGCACTTTCTTCGGTTTTGAACAAGAGGCTTCAATGATGAACCGAAACTCGGCAACTCGAAACTGGCTCAGAGATATGATAAATATATCTAGAAAGCTTCAAAATACTACTTTAAAAGCGAAATAATTCAAAGCAAGCAAAAACTCTTCATTAGCCTATGTAATCCGTTAAGATGCATATATTTCTCCAATGAGGAAATGGCGAGTCATTTTCCCGTCACCTCACCATCTAAAATATAAAAATAAGGAAAGCCTAAAACAGGCCCGATTATAATTTGCGTTTTATTTTATAATTGTATTCAATAAAAAAAGTATGTAAATCTTTGTCCTTGAAATTTAAAGGATTTGTTGCAATGCAATTTTGTCTGACTAATGTGAATTATTTATTGGCCTATCGTTTTAATCCATGCAGCAAATGTTTTAAAATTACTTTATTGCATTCCAGATGCTTTTAAAAAACTTTTCACTATACATTTTAAGGGTTCTTAAGCTTGAATGTAACTTGAATGTAAAACATTGTTATGAATTCATTGTAGCCTATTCCCATTTGTAAAATAGCTAATTGTTGTCTAACAGGCTATAGCACGATTTTCTGTTTCTATTTGGCGTAATATTTATATGCAGAAATTGACTACCCCCACAGCACCCCTACATAAAACACCTTCCAGCGCACACACACACACACGCACACACACTTCAGCCTGAGGAACAGCATCTCGTGTGGATTGTACTTCCAACATTTCATTATCAAACATGTCCAGCAATTTAGTAACTGTAAAGGCGGCATTTTACAACAATCGACAGGCGATTGATCTGATTCTGATGTTAAGTTTTGGTCAGGGAGGGGCGCCGCTGTGAAGAGAGAAGGAAGTTGTGTTAGAAGAAACACGGCTATAATCTTTAGAAGCTAAAAAAAACATTAAATAAACTCAGTTTAATATAACAGCCACAGGCCTAAAGTGTAAGCATGTTTTAATGGTTAGTTCTCTCTTCTATCATAAACAGGGCTTATGTTGCGCGTGCTGAACTCCACGTGAGCGATCGCGCTTCTGATTTGGGGAATAACAAAAATGCATCATAGACAAGAGTTTGAATATTATTGCATATAAAAACAGCTGGTGACTCTGGCGGGATATAATTTGCAAGATAATGTGTATATATATAGCAATAATAAATGTATGTGTGTTTTCTTAATTTCTCCAGTACCGATAGCAGAACCGTTAACGTCAGAGCTTATCGATACTCGGTCTTTTATAATTTAGCGAACCGATTAAATACGAGTTTCGTACCCATCCCTATGTGTGTGTGTGTGTGTGTCTCTGTGTGTGTATCTGTGTCGGTCTGTGTGTGTGTGTGTGTGTGTGTGTGTGTGTGTGCGTGCGTGTGTGTATCTGTGTGTGTGTGTCTGTGTCGGTCTCTGTGTGTGTGTGTGTGTGTGTGTGTCTGTCTCTGTGTGTGTTTCTGTCTGTCTGTGTGTGTGTGTGTGTGTCTGTGTGTCTCTGTGTGTGTGTCTCTCTGTGTGTGTGTGTGTGTGTGTCTGTCTCTGTGTGTGTTTCTGTCTGTCTGTGTCTGTGTGTGTGTCTCTGTGTGTGTGTGTGTGTGTGTTGTCTGTGTGTGTCTCTGTGTGTGTGTGTGTGTGTGTGTGTGTGTGTTGTCTCTGTGTGTGTGTGTGTGTTGTCTGTGTGTGTGTGTGTTGTCTCTGTGTGTGTGTCTCTGTGTGTGGTGTCTGTGTGTGTGTGTGAGTGTTTGTGTGTCTCGTCTGTGTGTATCTGTGTCTGTCTGTCTGTGTGTGTGTGTGTGTGTCTGTCTGTCTCTGTGTGTGTGTGTGTGTGTGTGTGTGTGTGTGTGTGTGTGTGTGTGTGTGTGTGTCTGTCTCTGTGTGTCTGTGTGTGTGTGTCTTACAGAGGCAGCCGACCAGTCGTTTGTTATTGATGCTGGGAACGATATGAGGGTCGGCTCTGCTTCCAGTGTATTCCTTTGGCTTGAATATGCTGTATGGATCCTGTATAACAGATGATATGTGCTTCAGAATGAAGGCCACACACACACTAAAGCGTACGGTCAAACAGAATGTCATCGTGTGTTCACCTGGCCTTTCTTCATGGCCTGCAGGACGCGTCTCTCCAGCCCCGCTGCCTGCTCCTCATCTGTTGGGATACCTGAACAACAGAAAACACAATCCATGGTGAGACAGTGATGTGCTGGAGTAAAAGTGGACGGGTGCCAAGAGGAAAAATATCTGCCATTAATACAGTCATGAAAAACAAACTACAGATTACAGTAAATATTTCATATACATTCTTCTTATTTAAATATAACCTATTAAACCCCAGTCAAATATTCTCATTGAAATGATAATGCACTATATCATAATCTGAAATTAATCCTCAAGGAATCAAAGAAGAATCTTCTAAGAAATAAATAAAATTATATTAATAAACATTATAGTACAAACACATATACAGCGAGATAGAAGAAACACTTTATGAAATAAAATATTTTAATAATCAAAATTTGTATAAAGTGTTAAGAAATTTATTTAAAAAATGTTTTACTATAAATGTATGGTTTTAAAAATGTTTATTAATAACAAACATATAATGCTTGACAGACCATGCACAGTCATACACTGAAAAAGTTTCACAAAATATATTTCATAATTATTCACAAATAAATGTGAATTCACAAAAAAAACTGAATTGCACATAACTTATCATATTTAATTTTAAAGTTACAGTCACTGTTGTTTTTTTGTCTTTACTATAAATATGTATGGCATAGTTCTTATTTTAGTTATTTTGGCACAATACAAGCTAACCTAAATGAAAATTTATATTTGTGTACTTGCTGTAAACGTTTTTATGTATTTTATTTCAAGTAATAATTTTTTAATGGTTTTAGTTTAAGTTTAGTTAATTATAACAACCCTGGTGTGTATGAAGAATGCAAAATTATTTGAATTACTTGCTATTATTTTCACTAGTACATTCACTAATTACACATTAGTCATACAGGCAGTATATCCTGCAATCATGTTAATGTTAGTAGTTTAAATAAGCGCGTCACAGCATGTTACTGCGAATGGTTTTGTTTACACTCACACTTGGTCCTGAGAGTGCGGTGACACAATCTGTCCACTAGGTGTCGCCAAACAGCGGCTGTATAACGCGTCGTGCGCTTCGCCTCAGAGCGCCATGACCCGGAGAAGCTGGCACACGAACGCGCGTTTAGTGCCAAGAAAGGCCAGAGCTCGTCCTCCACAGCATTAACAACTAATGACCTTGATTAAACACACTCCGTGTATATCACACGAGCCTCCGCGTTACCGCGTTAAGTCCTGTCTAGCGTATTTAACCTCTTTCAAGTGTAGTTTAATGTTGTTCTGATATCACAGAGCAGTTGCTTATGTCCGATCTGTGTCTTATTGGTTTATGTCACTGTATAAGAGCATTAATATGTCACGCTATCCTAAATATCGAATAGGAAAGCATACTGCTTTATTTGCGTGCATGAATATTAGTAGTTTCTCGTGCTTCTTAATAATTCTTGAATGTCTCGTACCTTTACCAGCCATCGCACGCTGAGGTGTTTTCATGAATACATTCTGTCTTCTCATTAGACTCAGGCGACAGACTCTCAGGAGGATTTTACTGGCCATCTTCACTTTAAACCTTCGTCTTCTGTGCGCGCACAACTGTGTGTGAACTGAGCGGTGAACGCCACTGGAATGATTGACACGTGGGACTGACCAATCAGAGAGAGGACGCGCTGGACTTTGACCAATGAATGAAGAGCGGACAGGTGCGTAACGAGAGAGGACGGTCAAATAAAAGTCCGACTGCCTTCAGTTCTGACCGAAGAATAACCGACAGATTTAACGGCCAAACTAACATATTCAAATATTCAAATAAAATAAATAATAAGAAATGAACGAAAAATGCCTTTAGTCACGTCAGAAGGAAAACTGACAGATTTAAATAGACTAAATAAAAATTATAAATATAATACTAAATTGGTGAAAAGTGCGATTTAAACAGATGAAACTAAAATATTAAAATAAAATAAATAATAATAAATGAACGAAAAATGCCTTTAGTCACGTCAGAAGGAAAACCGACAGATTTAAATAGACTAAATAAACAAATTATAAATAAAATTCAAATAATAGTAAATTAGTGAAAAATATCGACAGATTTTAATATATAAATAAACTAATTTAATTCAAGTTAAATAATAATAGATTAATGAAAAATGCCTTTAGTTCTGTCAAAAGAAAATATAGATTTAAAAATATTAAATAGAAAATTAAATTAAATTAAAATAATACACGAATAATAATGCATTTAAATAAATAATTTAGTTCTGTCATTTAAAAAAATTACAGATTAAATAAAAGCATCAAAAATGCCTTTAGTGAACCACTCCATAAATATGATAATTAATATGTCAGATGGAAACAGTGCTTTATGATGGAGTTTGAGGATTAATTCACTAGATTAGAAATAGTTTGAGCTGCAGTTCAGTTCAATAGAATATTTCAGATGCACCTGAAATTACAACGACAGTGCTTCCATGCATATCTTCAGACATATACAGATTATTACCGTATCGCTGGATATACGTGGAGACATGTCATCGCATCTTTACTCAATTCTACACCCGAAATGAGATTCTACTGAATAAACGATTCAAAATAACATTTTACAAGATCAACTCAAATCACACCTTTCATGATATGTGAAGTGTGTCCAGTAGAATATGAATATGATATTAGAGGAGACTTCCCTTTAAATCTCTTTAGGATTGTTCCTATATTAAAATAATAATGACTTTTACATTGTTGTCCTATTCCACAGAATAGGCTGTTTTATTAATGCAACACGGAGTGACAATTAAACACAATGCACAACACACACACACACACACACAATGCACAACACACGCACACACACACACACACACAACACAATCACACACACACACACACACACAACACAACTCACACACACACACAACAACTCACACACACAACACAACTCAACACAACACAACACACACACACACACACACACACACACACACACACACACATCACAACAACTCACACACAACACAACTCACACACACACAACACAACAACTCACACACACACACACACACACACACACACACACACACACACACACACACACACACACAGAACACAACTCACACACACAACACAACACACACACACACACACACACACACACACACACACACACACAACTCAACACATCACAACACACACACACACAACACAACTCACACACACACACACACATACACACACACACACACACACTCACACTACTCACACACACAACACAACTCACACACACACACACACACAACTCACACACACACACACACACACACAACTCACACACACATATATACAACTCACATACACACAACTCTCAATTTACACACACATACACAATAATATCACACACACACACACACACACAAATCTCACACACACACACACACACACACACACACACACACACACACACACACACACACACATAAACTCTCACACACACACACACACACACACACAACACACAACTCACACACACACACAACAACTCACACACACACTCACTCACACACACACACACACAACTCTACACACACACACACACACACAACTCACACACACACACAACACAACTCACACACACACTCACTCACTCACACACACACAACTCTCACACACACAACACAACTCTCACACACACACACACACAAAACTCTCACACACACACACACACACACACACACACACACAAAACTCTCACACACACACACACACACACGCACGACTATAACTCTTATGTAAATGGCCACAGACACAAACTTTGCACATGGAGCTCATATGATAAACACTTTTCGATGTCTTTTTCTGAACATTAATACAATTATGAATTCAAAAGTGATATTTTAAGACACTCCTGGCTATATATACATTAATTGAATGCTATTCATATATATTATTTTTATTTAATTGATGCTATATGCATTAAAATGCTTTATTAATTATCAGACATATTTTACTCATATTTCACCAAAAATAAAATTCATATTGGATATTTAAGGCATAGGAAGCATGAACATCAACATCAGCATATCTACATAAACAGAGTCAGTGTTCTGGATAATGCTGACATGCACTAAACGACTGGTCCGTCCTGATTCTTTCATGCATTACTCACAAAAGCAACAGAAAATCAGCATTTATATTTCATAGTTCCTGAACTTGTGTATAAGACCCGAGGGAGCGTCACCAGCCCAGCGAAACCGGTGAACCCAACGATCATCTGAAACAGAAACATCACAGTGAAACACTAATAACTGAAGAATAGCCATGAAACAGCATCTCTTACTGGATGGCAGCGCTGCTTCAGACGGGTCTGGATCTGGATCTGGAGCAGCCTCCAGCATCGCCTCTTTCTTGCTCCTCGCGGCCCAATGCAGTGACTGAAACGCAAAGTTCTGTCACATGTGTGTTGCATGACGAGGGGTGTGCGATATTGAAAAAAATGATATCTCGATAATTTTGGGGATTTTTTTTATAACGATAATTGGACGATATTTTGCCGAGTGTGTTATTGTGCTGATATCTGAATACCGTGCACAGCTGCAGTTTATGATATTCTTCATATTCTGTGTGCTCAGTTTCACATCAGCGATTAATTCAATCTTTTCATTTAAGTTTAAATTAGATACAAAAAAAAAAAAATTGAGTCAAATTGTTACATTTAACCAGTCAATTAAGATAAAACACATTTAGGCAGTTACCAAAGAAATGATTAGTACAGTAATGAACAGTATTATCAACATGAATCTCTGCAGAAGCTGCATCTGAAGGTGTTTAGATGTGTTCACACACGGATTAATGCAGCTCAGAGGGACATCGAGTGCTTTAACCAGTTACAAATGCATAATATTTGACATTTTAAACATAAAACATGGAATACTGATATTTAAAATTATTTTAAAAATGAAAATAGACTTTAAATGTGAAATTAAATCGCCAGCAGGTGGCAGCACGTCACTGCTAACAAGTGAGTCACTGCGACTGAACCGAGTCATTTAAACGATTGAATCATTCAGGAACGAATCACTGCGACTGAACCGAGTCATTTAAACGATTGAATCATTCAGGAACGAATCACGAAGACTGAACCGAGTCATTTAAACGATTGAATCATTCAGGAACGAATCACGGAGACTGAACCGAGTCATTTAAACGATTGAATCATTCAGGAACGAATCACGGAGACTGAACCGAGTCATTTAAACGATTGAATCATTCAGGAACGAATCACGGAGACTGAACCGAGTCATTTAAACGATTTAATCATTCAGGAACGAATCACTGAGACTGAACCGAGTCATTTAAACGATTGAATCATTCAGGAACGAATCACGGAGACTGAACCGAATCATTTAAACGATTGAATCATTCAGGAACGAATCACTGAGACTGAACCGAGTCATTTAAACGATTGAATCATTCAGGAACGAATCACGGAGACTGAACCGAGTCATTTAAACGATTGAATCATTCAGGAACGAATCACTGAGACTCAAAACATCGCTGTGGCTGTTTGTAATAATATTTTTTGTCGGCGAAATGTAGCAAAAACAGGCAATATGGCGTCTAAAACCTAAGTATCTTAATATTAACTTATTGTTTATTGAACTGTTGTATAAAATCAGTATCACATTTGTAATCATGCTTATTTTTGAAGACAAACCGGCACCCTTCCTGTGATTTTAACTATGTGAAACGTAAATAAATACATTTTCTGCCCCATATCTTGAATTTTGCGATCACTCTTAATGCATTTTAATCGACTGAATCATGCAGTGAAGGAACACGCTCTAAATGTGTGCGTGCACTGTTTAACCCCTTCATCACCACGCAGGCTAATGTATGCGTGCACTGATTAACCCCTTCATCACCACGCAGGCTAATGTATGCGTGCACTGATTAACCCCTTCATCACCACGCAGGCTAATGTATGCGTGCACTGATTAACCCCTTCATCACCACGCAGGCTAATGTATGCGTGCACTGATTAACCCTTCATCACCACGCAGGCTAATGCGCACGCGCACTGTTTAACCCTTCATCACCACGCAGGCTAATGTATGCGTTGCTCTGATTAACCCTTCATCACCACGCAGGCTAATGTATGCGTGCTGATTAACCCCTTCATCACCACGCGGGCTAATGCGTGCTCTGATTAACCCCTTCATCACCACGCAGGCTAATGTATGCGTGCACTGTTTAACCCCTTCATCACCACGCAGGCTAATGTGCATGCACTGATTAACCCCTTCATCACCACGCAGGCTAATGCGCACGTGCACTGTTTAACCCTTCATCACCACGCAGGCTAATGTATGCGTGCTTTAACCCTTCATCACCACGCAGGCTAATGTATGCGTGCACTGTTTAACCCCTTCATCACCACGCAGGCTAATGTATGCGTGCACTGTTTAACCCCTTCATCACCACGCAGGCTAATGTATGCGTGCACTGTTTAACCCCTTCATCACCACGCAGGCTAATGTATGCGTGCACTGTTTAACCCCTTCATCACCACGCAGGCTAATGTATGCGTGCACTCTGTAGGTGTTATTTGGGTTTTTGTAAAATACTCTTTATCGTCAAATTGCACATCGTTAAATCAACAATTACGATATTATCGCAGACGATATATATGGCACGACAGAATGCAGTGTTATCTTCCATGCATCCGTGTATCATCAGCGTCCTGACTAACACTCACTGTTTTAACAGAGTCACCGAGCGCGTGCCACTCGCTGAACCGGATTACGAGTGGACTTCTGAGCCAGAGATCATAACTCTTTCTTTTCTTCTCATCCACGAGAACCTCTTTAGCCTCCTGTAACTTCTGGAACTCCTCCACTGCAAAACAAGATTCAGAGGAAACGTTCTGCTTCATCGTGTAATGCTCCTGGTCTTACTGTGAATTAATTAATCTAATTTCTAATCGCAATTACAGTTAGATGCCACAAATACATAATCGTTCAAAATCCACTTATGTTATTCTGTGTGCTTAAGATGGGTTCTTTTCTTTCTACATGTTTCAATTTTAGCTTTATAATAAATATGCATGGCATTATAATACCATGCATATTTGTACTTTATTATTTAAAGAAGAAATCAATTCAATGCTATAGAAAAGCAATACAAGTTTTTCAGCTAGTTTTCAGCATATTTTCATCTAAAAATATGGCATGGTGTTGCTTCAAACAATGGTATAAACATCATTCAATGTAAATTGTGATAATCGTAATTAATAATCGCAATTATTATTTCAAGGGAATAATCAACGATTATGATTTTTGTCATAATTGTGCAGCCCTTCTGTGAATGATTCATCAGCGGAGACAATGATTTGTCTTAGTTATAGTTCCTCGTTAGGTTACTGCAAAACAAATGTTAATTAATTAATTTACTAATATTTAATATCAACTTAAATGATCAACATTTTAAAAACACCAAAAACTATTTTAGTCATTCATCAAAATTGTGCCAACACAATCCACTAAAAATGATTTTTAAATATTTGATTTGCATTTATTTATTTATAGTAAATAATTTTTAATGTATATTTACAGTATTTTCAATGACATCTTAATTGTAAATTACATCCCTTTCATTTTATTTATATATATATTTCATGATTTTATAGGAATTACTAAATACATTTTTTCAAAATTATTGAAAAATGTTTTATTATATATTTATATTTTAATCTAAATTAAATTACATTTATTATTACTATTATTATTATTATTATTAAATATACTTTTAAAGTATGTAAATTACTTTTTATTGTAAAATGAATTACATTATTTGTATTTAGTTTATTTAGCTTATTTATAAGAATGACTAAATGTTTTTTGTATTCATTTTATTCATAATTATTTTCGAAATGTATATTTAAAGTATCTTTAATTAATTGTAAATACCGATATAGTAAATTAAATCCCTTTCATTTTATTTATATATATTTCATGATTTTATAGGAATTACTAAATAAATTTTTTCAAAATTATTCAAAAATGTTTTAATATATATTTCTATTTATATTTTAATCTAAATTAAATTACATTTATTATTACTATTATTATTATTATTATTAAATATACTTTTAAAGTATGTAAATTGACTTTTTATTGTAAAATTAATTACATTATTTTATTTTTATTTAATTCATGATTTTATAAGAATGACAATGGTTTTTATAAATAATTTTTAAAAACATATTTAAACGATTAGAGCTCAATAATTGTCTAAGATGTGTTATTATATCGGTTATTGCCTATTGAAAACATAAATCAACTGTGAATGTTTTTGGACAAAATTAATTGCAACTAATTAAAAAGTAATCAGGTAATCATTCAGAACTGGTGCATTTCATAGTATCACGATATTGCTATATTTAAGGGGTGGTGCAAGAAGTCTCTCTTAATGCAAAACCAAAATAAATAATGGCATCTTTGCACAAGAATATGAATTATGATCTGTACCTGCTTTGGGGTTCTCTGGGTGTTTGTCGGGATGGCAGGCCAGAGCTCTCACTTTAAACTCATTGACGATCTGTTCAGTCTATGACACACACACACACACACACACACACACACACACACACACACACCACACCACACCACACACACACACACACACACACACACACACACACACACACACACACACACACACACACACACACACACACACACACACACACACACACACACACACACACACACACACACACACACACACACACACACACACACACACACACCACACACACACACACACACACACACACACACACACACATATATATATATACACACACACACACACACACACACAGATTTGTGTCAGGATTAGCATGTATTGACTCTGTATAATGCTGGTGGATAAAGTCTGTCTGTTTCTGCATGTGCATGTCTTTAATCAATTACTATTACCAGCCTCTGACACAAAAGCTCTCATCATTAGATGTGTAAAAACCTCTTATTCTGTCACATAATGCATTATCAAATATGTTAACAGTTTAAAAAAGATTCAATGAACAGACAGACAACTGCGATTATTATAGTTAAACGTCGCCCTTAAAGACGCCGTAATAAACTAGCAGAAATAATCAAACTCAAACTCTGAAAGAGCTGTTATGAGTTGTGTTTACCGTTGAGAGTTCATCGCAGCCGAGAAGCCCGTAATAATCCTCCAAATCCTGCTTTCTGCGGTTCAGTATCGCCTCCATGCCTCCTGCACTCAACGACAGCGAGATTACCGTAAACTCCCGTGAACGAGTGCTTCTGAGAGTCGGCCGCAGGCAGCAGAGCGCGCATGCGCGTTAGTATTAGAAGCTTTACGGTAGACGTGCTTTAAAATGGCCTGCGTGACGCAGACGCTATGATTCATACTAAAATACCACACTTATGATTTCAATCTGTGAAATTGTCAAAGAAAGATGACTTTGACACAGATAATAATTAAATTGCGCTAAAGTATCAATTATTACCTTGACATTATGACATGTTTCGTCTTAATAGTACCATGGTATTTTTATATAAATTCATAAAGCGTGTCTTATAATTTACAGAATACCGTGGTATTGTATGTAAACATAATAATGGCAATAAAGTACTAAAATAAATAAATACAAGCGTATTTTCCATCTCTTTAAAAACTTATGAGACTGGGTGAATTCAGTTCAATTAATAACTTATTTAACTTTATTGGTGGGACAATATTTACTAGGTAAGTCAATTTCAAAATGATTTGTTTTTAGGTAAACAATGTTTTCTGCGCTCCAGCTGCTCGTGACGTCACGTCATTACCGGAAGTCCTCCCGCTCCTCCTCCGGTCGTTCACTCTCTGGCGAAGATGGCGGACGGCGAAAATAAACGGGCCGACGCCGCCGAGCCGCTTCTGAAGAGACCGAGACTCGTGGATCCGCGCGGTGATCCGGAGCACGGCGCAGCGGGAGGAACCGAGCCGGTGGAGGCGGAACCGGCGCTGACGGACGAGTCCCTTCATCAGGCCTCGCTGAACAACAACCTCACCGAACCAGAACCCGAGCCCGAGCTCTCCGGTACTGCGTTGCGTTCCTCCGTCATTTATTGTCATGATTTACTGGTTATTTTAGGAGTTTTTAATTGATTTCTCTCATGCTAAGCTAACAGTCCGGTTTAATACATGTAACGTTACACTGTTACCTTGTTTTCACATTTGTATTTTTATTTAATATAATAGCATCCGTTTTTTATGATTTTATACAAATAATAACAATTATTTAGTTTTTATTCAATTTATATATTTGTATTATTATTTAATTAGTCTATTATTATTATTATCATCTGTGGAGTTTAATCATTAATGATTTAATATTATAAAAAACTTGTTTAAAAATGTTTTATGTTTTACATTTAAGTTTGTATTATTATATTTAGCTATGCCGTTTAATTATTATTAACTATTTTGTATCATTATTTAGATTTAATTGATTTGTGTATTTTATAAGTTAAAGTATTTATTAAGTAAATATTAGTTTTAATATTGTATTATTTAATTAGTCTCTTATTAAATAGTATTGTTCTTGTTATCTGTTGGTTTTGAATAATTATTTAATAACAATTAATTTTATTTTAAGTGTTTTATATATTTGTATACTTAATTGTTTTATTATTAGTTATTTTTATTATGTAATTTAATTATTAATTAAATTCTACTTTATTTTTTTTTTATTACACATTATTTACCTATTCAGTTATTATTATTATTATTATTATTATTATTAATTTTATTTTAAGTGTTTTATATATTTGTATACTTAATTGTTTTATTATTATTATTTGTTATTTTATTATGTAATTTAATTATTAATTAAATTCTACTTTATTTTTTTATTGCACATTATTTACCTATTCAGTTATTATTATTATTATTAATTTTAGAGGGCATGTCTCACTTCTGTCCCTTTTTTGACTTATCATGTCAACTCCATAAATATTTATACTTTATTTATACAATTATTCTCATACTTTATTCAAATGTATTTAGTCACTCATTATAATAATGCATTCTTGTTCTTAATTGCTGATGAATGAAGCTTTAACTCCTGCACCAATCAAACATGCTTTCCTTGTTTATTTATCAAATACATTTCTTCAAATAATAAATCTAAGATAAGTGATGTATAGTATTAAATATGAACACAACTATGATTATAAGCACCGAGTCAAGGAGAATGGTGTAAGGCCAGGTTTATGCTGCTCTATATAACCCGAGATAAACCTGAGACCGTGTTTTTGATGAAGGTGTCCATCCCAATGGCTTCACATCTCCTGATCTTCTTCACGATGATGATGATGATGATGAAGATGACTGCTCGTCTCACGCCAGCTCCAGTGACTGGACGCCTCAACCACAGATCGGTCAGTTGAACGAGTTTCATCCTCCGTTGTCTGTAGTGCAGAACTCTCAAGGACTGGTTTTATAAGATGGACCCAGAAGAACTTACAATTAAAGAATCTTTTATAACTGTGTAATTGCTTTATTTCACTTAATCTGTCTATTACACTTTTACAATAACAACATTATACAAATACAAGAAAACAATGCTAAATATTATTCCCACCCCTAAACACAAAGAAGTTATAGTGCATGTTAAGCATGTGCAGATATTAAGTATGCATGGACAGATGTTTAGACATGCACACAAAAGTATTCTCATCTCTTCAGATTTGAGCCTTCTTCATGATAACATCTTAATGTTTATATTTACAGGATGTAGTACAGCTTTTGTATTGTGTACTACTGCATTGTTTTCTCTAATGTATAATCTTACTTTGCCCTGAAATAGCCTGTGAAGCTGATGTGGCAATTAACTTAAAGGAGACATATTATGCCCCTTTTTACAATATGTAATATAAGGGTGCCTTTCACACCTGCCTCATTTAGTAGTGTTGAATCGCACTAGAGTTGGTTTCCCTCTTGGTGCGGTCCGTTTGGGCCGGTGAGAGTGCAGCAGTCGCACTCGGGTGCACCAAAAGCGCACCAAACAAGCGTACCGAGATCTCCTTGAAGATGTGCTCGCTTTCTAACGAACCCTGCAGCGGTTCGTTTGTGGTGAGAACGCGATCCGACCTCAAACAGACCCAACTGCAAAAAGAACTGCGCATTTTTGGACTAAACCAGCTGCCGTAGTCAGCTATGCTGTGCATTATGGGATGAGGAAGTGTTTGTAGTTTAGCATGGCAGGTCGTGGACACACTTGGGGTTGTGAGGAGGTTTGGAGAATCCACCCGTGCAGTTATCTCTCTATAATAGCAGTGTGCTGTCTGCTGCATTTGACTCCGGTCTTTGTTTACTTCCGGGAGCACCGTTGGGATTTTCACGCACGCTCTTTCTGACCAATCGAAAAGCAGTTTAGGGAATGCGTTCAAAGACACATCTAGCCAACAAGTGATGCGGATGTTGTCACGTGACTGCATTCTGGTTCGTTTCAGCTGGTTCGGACCAGAGCAAACAGTGTGGTGTGAAAAGGAACCAAAATGGCTAAAAATAACTACAATGTGTAATCGTTTGCCTTTGTTTCCGGTCCAAAGCTAGTGAGCTATCGGACTTTCCTGGTGTGAATACACCCTAAGTCTCTGTGTCTGTGAAGTTTCAGCGCAAAATACCCCACAGATCATTTATTATATAATTTTGAATATGCCTATTTTGAGTGTAAGCAGAAACACTCTGATTTTCGTGCCTGTTTCTTTAAATGCAAATGAGCTGCTGATGGTCCCGCCCCCTTTCCAGAATAGAGCTGCGCCATTTCAGCTCGTACCTGCTAAAAACATCTGTTTTGGTTCTGATTATCATGTTTATTGCGCTGAAATCATGCTTTTTAAGCCATATTAGTTTACATTTCTGATTTTCTGAGTGCACACGGACAGAAAGCGTGAGAGTAAACGAAGTTCTCATTCACACACAAGTTTACGTTAAAACGCACGAGTTACAAAAACAGCCGGTTACGTCTGGGAAGGTAAACAGCTGGGAAATGAATCGCATGTTTATTTTAGATCTGTGTGGCAGTAAATAGATCAATAAATGCACTGCTCTCTCGTCTCGTCTGAGGCTGGGACTAAACCGTGTTCTGTGCTCGATCGTGCAGCCAAAGGCAGAACTGTTAGCATGCTTTGCTCAAGCGTTCACCGTGGCGTTCATCTGCTACACCGTTGTCGCTTGCAAAATCAAAATGATGACGCAGCTGGTGGAAATGTACAGATTAAGGGGCGGTAATATAATGAGATAATCAACAAGATTTTGCAGCACATCATGAGAGGAACCGACCCGAGGGCCATTTTGAAAGACCTGCTTCCCGAAACGGTCCTTCCGCCGGATCTCGACGACATGACGCTGTGGCAGATCATCATCAACATCTCAGAACCGCCCAAAAGAAAGAAACGCAAAGACGTCAACACGTTAGAGGACGTGGTCCGGCTCCTGAGCGAGAGGAAGAAGATCCTTGTGCTCACAGGCGCTGGGGTGTGTTTGGGATTTCTACTTTCAGACGCACTCTTGAGTACGTGTCCAGCCTGTCGAATATTGATGGTTTGCTCTTGTTCCTCCTCAGGTGTCTGTTTCTTGTGGGATTCCTGACTTTCGGTCGAGAGACGGCATATACGCTCGACTCGCGGTGGACTTTCCTGATCTTCCTGATCCTCAAGCCATGTTTGACATAGACTACTTCAGAAGAGATCCAAGGCCTTTTTTCAAATTTGCCAAGGTTCGACACACTGCCTTCTCATTTGATTTCAGCAAAGAATGGAAAACTATTTCTGTAATTATACATATTTAAATAATGCAAGCCACTACAGGTAAACCCATAGTTTTAATGCACTGGTCTATTTTGCTTCCATAGTGGACAGAAAAAATGCAAACACAATTTTAAGTGTTTATTTTATTGCACTTTATCTAGTGTTCCTGTGGCTCAGTGGTAGAGCATTGCGTCAGCTGCGCAAACGTTGTGTGTTCAATTCCCAGGAACACATACTGATAAAACTATTTATAACCTGAATGCACTGTAAGTCTCTTTGGATAAAAGCATCTGCTAAATGCATAAATGTAAATCTATTTGCATCTGTAGATTTCATTTGCAATGCTTATCTTTAAAGACTTTACAGTTTTATTCCCATCAATATCCAGAAGGCTTTTACAGAGGGGTTTGTTCATGTACCGTTTGCCTGATATATAACATTTTACTCCTAAAAACATGGGGGAACGTTTTCTTTTCTGTCTGTTGACTGTATTTTCTGATTTATAGAGTGATAAAAATAGAAACCCAACATTTTTTAAAGGGCTGGTTCGCCCAAAAATGTTAATTCTGTCATTAATCACTCGTCCTCGTGTCGTTCCAAACCCGTAAGACCTTCGTTCATCTTCAGAACACAAATGAAGATATTTTGATGAAATTGGAGCTTTCTGACCCTCCACAGACAGCAAGGGTCCTACCATGTTCAAGGCCGAGGAAGGTACCAAGAACATCAACAAAATACTTCATGTGACATCAGGTTCAACCGTAATTTTATGAAGCTAAAATAATACTTTTTGTGTGCAAAGAAAAGCTGTAAAACCTCAAAATCAGCTACCGCATTTTTTACAGTAAAATTTTTACCGAATGTTTTACCGAATGTTTTTTTTACAGTGTACCTTTATGGGCCTAGGAGCATTTCAGTTGCCTTGCTGTCTATAAAGCTCTTATATTTCATCAAAAATATCTTCATTTTTGTTTCGAAGATGGACAGAGGTCTTAGGGGTGTGGAACGACATGAGGGCGAGTAATTAATGCCAGAATTAACATTTTGGGGTGAACTATCTCTTTAACTCTAATATGTAAACAAACTCATGAGAATTTTGAATGTGAATGTTCAGATTTTCATTCTGTGAAAATGTATGCAAATTATTGGATATTTAATTATATAATGCACTATCAAAACGTAACATTTCAGAAAACTTGTAGTAGAAAACAATTGTCTTAATATACTGTGATTAATCATCCGGGAAAGTACGAGATCTGTTAGTTAAAATGTTTACCCTACACCGCAGTTGTCTTGCCATTGAGGTTTATGTGTAAAAACTGCATAAATGACTATATTCTCTGTTTGCTTATACTGTAGGAAATCTTCCCAGGACAGTTCCAGCCGTCTCCGTGTCACAGGTTCATATCAATGCTGGATAAGAAGGGAAGGTTACTGAGGAACTACACCCAGAACATCGACACACTGGAGCAGGCGGCTGGGATCCAGAAGATCATTCAGTGTCACGGTAAACCTGCTCCTGATTCCTCTTTTAAACCTAGATATTTATTATTCTGTCCTTGTCTAGACTCTTTCATTATCCTGTCTTTTACTAATTATTTTAGGTTCCTTTGCGACTGCTTCCTGTCTTGTCTGTAAACATAAGGTTGACTGTGAAGCCATAAGGGAGGATATATTCAACCAGGTATGCTTGAGTATGAAAATATAAAGGAATAGTTCACCCAAAAATGAACCTTTGCTGAACATGTGATCACCTTCAGATCATCCGAGATGTGTATGAGTTTGTTTCTTCATCAGATTTGGAGAAATGTAGCATTACATCACTTGTTCACCAATGGAAGTGAATGGGTGCCGTCAGAATGAGAGTCCAAACAGTTGATAAAAACATCACAATAATCCACCAGTCCATCAGTTAACATCTGGAGAAGACAAAAGCTGAAACTAATCCAGCATTAAGGTGTTTTTCATTTCAAACCATTGCTTCTGTTTAAAATATGAGTCCATAATATTGCTTCCTCAAGTGAAAAAGTGTTCTGGTCTGAATCAAGAGAAATTTGCACAGATCAAGCACCGTTTACAAGCTAAAATAGTCCAAAATAGCTTGAATTTTCTCTGGAAAGTATGGACTTTAGCTGGACGCAATTATTTAAAGTCATTATCAGCTGTTTGGACTCTCATTCTGACGGCACCCATTCACTTCCATTGGTGAACAAGTGATGTAATGCTACATTTCTCCAAATCTGATGAAGAAACAAACTCATCTCCATCTTGGGCGGTGGAGTAAAATTAGCTGAAAGCTTCATTATTGGGTGAACTATTCCTTTAATATGTGCTTGCTATTGTGTTGCGGCTGGTGAAACCGTGTTGCTCTGTTGCAGGTTGTTCCTCACTGTCCGCGGTGTCCGTCAGATGTCCCGTACGCCATCATGAAACCAGACATTGTCTTCTTTGGCGAGAACCTTCCAGAACTCTTCCACCGAGCCATGAAGCAGGATAAAGATGAGGTGGATCTTCTCATCGTCATCGGCTCCTCACTGAAAGTTCGGCCGGTGGCGCTCATACCCAGTACGTCCCACCTCTTGTTTTTCTGTGTCTGCAGTAATTAGGGGTGTAACGATTCATCGATATATCGATACAATGTATGACGATACGATGCATCGATGCCACGCGTAAAATATCGATATCTGACGTATAAAAAGGCACCTTTATTTTGGCACTGTCCACATTTTCATATAATGTCCGTCTATGCATTACCTTCAACGCGTGCATTCTCGTTCAATCTCACGTATCAGGACTCGATATAAGGACTGCCCGAAGGCACGAGGCGAGCGTATAAAACGCTCAGGATTGTTGGAGTAACAGTCGAGTGCTGTGTGAGAAGTTTTCCGCGCACACATCTGAAGCGCGCGCACACACACACACACACATCTGAAGCATGCGCACACACACACACACACACACACACACACACACACACACACACATCTGAAGCGCACGCACACACACATCTGAAGCGCACATACAGCCACGTCAACTCTGCATGAATACTGAATTGAGCTCTCCTCCGCATTTTTGAGCATGGATTAATAAATTCAGACAAAACTACATCGAAAAGCATGTTTTGGCTAATATCCTTGTAAACAGTAGGTTAAGAAAAGCATATGTCTTAATGTAAACAGTGGAGAATAAAGGCATGTGTATCAGTTTATTAAATCTGTGCTTTCATTCTTAAAGTGAAAGAAAACTAATAATAAATATAATGCTGTCAGAGAAAAACACGTGCTCACTGCTCCTGACTAAATAACCTTTGTAACATCAAAAACTATTCATTTATAGGCTCTTTAATTTATACAGTGAAGACTATGCAGTTATTTTACATTTGATTATTATATTTCTGTAGCGTACCTGAAAATGTATTTTAGACTGAGCTGAAAAACCTTGTTTATTGAACTTGTGTCTGTCTTCTATTGTATTTATTTTCTGCTATTGCTTGTAATTTGGTTATCTGTAGAAAATATGTTTAGCACTGAGCCCATAGCAGCATTTCTAGATTTATGGTCATGTTATATATTTTGGTTTGCATTTGTGAGTTAATAAAAATGTAGATGGTTGTTTAAAATAGGAATATAATATCGATCGATATACTCCTGTATTGAATCGTATCGTAGAATTTTTTGAGGTATCGGCAAATATCGTATCGCTGGGTATGAGAATCGATATCGTATCGAATCGTGACGAACCATCCGATTTACACCCCTAGCAGTAATTTGGGTTGCTTTTGGGTGTAAAAATAAAGCTGTTGCACTTGATCATATCATGATAACTCGGTTAGGGTTTCTTCGTTTGAGTGTATCCAGATATGATGCTTCAGCTCAGGTGGAGACGGTCGAAGTAATTCTTTACGCTCTAGATTTGAATATGTGCACGCACAAATGAGATTCGAGTGTGTTCAGATGAAGAATATCGTTTTTCAAGCATAACCAGCAATTTAACAGTCATATTTAATCATATTATTATATTTTTGTCAACTAAACCCCTTTGACCTCAAATATTTTCTTATTTTAGTCCCCCTGAGGTATTTTTCAATTCTTTAACAACACATTTGCATGTTCACCGTTCTCTCGTGTTGGTTAATTGTCACATGACGTGCAGGTAAACAAGGTAATACTTTCCCTTTTTTATATATATATTTATTATATAATTTTTAAATATTCTTCTAAAATATTCTTAAATCTTTTTTTAATAATGGTTACATTTTGTTTTAGGATTGATTGCTGTAATTGCATGTATACTTTTTAATATTATTAAACAATATACTTTTAATATTATACAATGTACACTTTAATATGATTAAATATTGATTTTGTATTTAGTTTTTTTGTAATTTATTTTTAAATAATTGCATATATGATTTAATTAATAACAATTTTAAATAAATGTTATTTTTTATTTTACTAAAAAGTAAACAATGTTCATGTAAAAGATGCTTTAAACTAAAGCAATCCGATTTATATTTGTGTAAAGTTTAAGGTTCTCAAAAACTCATTGCACACATTATGTCATTTCATTAAATATTCTTACTTTTTTTTTTGGTAAGTGTTATTTAATTTTAAATGTAACACTTTTTATGATTTAAGACATATCTTTTCATCAACTCATGAACCCTAATATGGAAAACATACGTGACCCTGGATCACAAAACCAGTCATAAGGGTCTATTTTTGAAGAGATTTATACATCATCTGAAATTCCATTGATGTATGGTTTATGTTATGATTGGACAATATTTGAAAATCTGGAATCTGAGGGTGAAAAAAAATCTAAATATTGAGAAAATCATCTTTAAAGTTGTTCAAATCAAGTTCTTAGCAATGCATATTACTAATCAAAAATTATGTTTTGATATATTTACAGTAGGAAACTTACAAAATATCTTCATGGAACATGATCTTAATATACTAATGATTTTTGGCATAAAATAAAAATTGATAATTTTGACCCACACAGTTGTATTGCTACAAATCTACCTGTGCTGCTTATGCCTGCTTTCGTGCTCCGTGAAGTGATATCTGTTTTGTGAACGCGTGTCTCTCCGAAGGCTCCATACCTCATGACGTGCCTCAAGTCCTGATCAACCGCGAGCCGCTGCCGCACCTGAACTTCGACGTGGAGCTGCTCGGAGACTGTGACGTCATCGTGAACGAACTCTGCCATCGTCTGGGTGGCGACTTCGAGCAGCTGTGCTTCAACTCGTCCCGTCTCAGCGAGATCACGGAGAAACCGTCCGCTCCGAGCCGGTCCACAGACGCTCAGGGGTCCATCACAGGAGCGTCAGAGGACGTCCCAATCACTGAATGTCCGATCTCACTGTCTCCCGAGGAGGAGGAACCGCAAACAGCATCTTCCCCAGCCGCCAGAGAAACAAGCCCTCATCCGGAGCCGTTACCGGAAACCAACACAGACCAGTTAGACTCCAACCCAAAAGATGGTTCTCCACGGACAGCGAGTCCCTGTCCGGAGAGGAGAGCAGACGCACTGGACACTGCTGATGACCTGAAGGAGGACGAACCAGCAGATCGTCAGCATGTTGAAGTGCGGAGACGGTGCTGGAGAAGCCGACTCTGTCAGAGTCCAATCAGCAAACGACTCGGAGGTAAAAGCAGTTTCATTTCATTATTTATTTTTAAACACATTTTTGAGATGTTCTTGCTGTTATTAAGAATGATTTATTAGTGCATTTTAGTGCAAATTACACACAAATTATTATATTAAACTTTAATCAAAATTAAATAGCATATAAGTTTTATGTAAATTACTATTTATTATATGTCTATTTGTATTATAAAATATATTTTTAATTATATCTAGACATATATTTGTATTATATTTAATTATATATATATAATGTATGTGCGTGTGTATGTATCATGTTTTTAATATAATGTTTTTTGTATGTATATGTAATTTATATTATATTAATATACTTTTAAATGTTTTTCATTTCTAAAATATATATATTAGTGCTGTCAAATGATTAATCGCGATTAATCGCATCCAAAATAATTTACATAATATATCTGTGTGTACTGTGTTTATTATGTATATAAATACACGCATGCATATTTTGAAAATATGTACATGTATATATTTATATGCATATAGTTAATATTTTCTATAAATATATTTAATATGTAAACGTAACATATTTTTCTTAAATATATACATGCATTGGTGTGTATTTTTATATATATACATAATAAATAAACACAGTACACTTGGTAATAATTATTATTATTATTTTTTGATACTATGTAAACAAAAACTTTTATTTTGGATGCAATTAATCATTTGACAGCACTGAAATACATACACATGTAGTGTACACACATAGTTTTTATTCTAAGTGTTATTATATTTTTATTGGTTATGGAATTTGTTTATATATTAAATAATATATTTAATTGTTTAATTTATAAATAGTTCTTATGATAAATGTTATTTACTATACTTATATTATTTATTTAGATTATGATGTTGTCTTATATTTGTAAATTATTAAGTATTAAGTGTTTAAAAATGTTAATTGTTACGCGTTAAATCACAACAGAGTCACTGTTCATATAAAAGATGCTTAAAACCAAAGCTATCAGAGATTTATTTCTGGAAAGTACTCATTATGTCATTAGTTATGTGTCTGTTTTGCAGCCTCGCAGTATTTATTTCACTCATTAGTTATGTGTCTGTTTTGCAGCCTCGCAGTATTTATTCCACTCATTAGTTATGTGTCTGTTTTGCAGCCTTGCAGTATTTATTTCACTCATTAGTTATGTATCTGTTTTACATCCTCGCAGTATTTATTCCACTCATTAGTTATGTGTCTGTTTTGCAGCCTCGCAGTATTTATTCCACTCATTAGTTATGTCTCTGTTTTGCAGCCTCGCAGTATTTATTCCACTCATTAGTTATGTGTCTGTTTTGCAGCCTCGCAGTATTTATTCCACTCATTAGTTATGTGTCTGTTTTACAGCATCGCAGTATTTATTCCACTCATTAGTTATGTGTCTGTTTTGCAGCCTCGCAGTATTTATTCCACTCATTAGTTATGTGTCTGTTTTACATCCTCGCAGTATTTATTCCACTCATTAGTTATGTGTCTGTTTTGCAGCCTCGCAGTATTTATTCCACTCATTAGTTATGTCTCTGTTTTGCATCCTCGCAGTATTTATTCCACTCATTAGTTATGTGTCTGTTTTGCAGCCTCGCAGTATTTATTCCACTCATTAGTTATGTGTCTGTTTTGCAGCCTCGCAGTATTTATTCCACTCATTAGTTATGTGTCTGTTTTGCTCGCAGTATTTATTCCACTCATTAGTTATGTCTCTGTTTTGCAGCCTCGCAGTATTTATTCCACTCATTAGTTATGAGTCTGTTTTGCAGCCTCGCAGTATTTATTCCACTCATTAGTTATGTGTCTGTTTTGCAGCCTCGCAGTATTTATTTCACTCATAAGTTATGTGTCTGTTTTGCAGCCTCGCAGTATTTATTTCACTCATTAGTTATGTGTCTGTTTTGCAGCCTCGCAGTATTTATTCCACTCATTAGTTATGTGTCTGTTTTGCATCCTCAGTATTTATTCCACTCATTAGTTATCTCTGTTTTACAGCCTCGCAGTATTTATTCCACTCATTAGTTATGTGTCTGTTTTGCAGCCTCGCAGTATTTATTCCACTCATTAGTTATGTGTCTGTTTTGCAGCCTCAGTATTTATTCCCTCATTAGTTATGTGTGTCTGTTTTGCATCTGTTTTGCAGCCTCGCAGTATTTATTCCACTCATTAGTTATGAGTCTGTTTTGCAGCCTCACAGTATTTATTCCACTCATTAGTTATGAGTCTGTTTTGCAGCCTCACAGTATTTATTCCACTCATTAGTTATGTGTCTGTTTTGCAGCCTCACAGTATTTATTCCACTCATTAGTTATGTGTCTGTTTTGCAGCCTCACAGTATTTATTCCACTCATTAGTTATGTGTCTGTTTTGCAGCCTCGCAGTATTTATTCCACTCATTAGTTATGTGTCTGTTTTGCATCCTCGCAGTATTTATTCCACTCATTAGTTATGTGTCTGTTTTGCATCCTCGCAGTATTTATTCCACTCATTAGTTATGTGTCTGTTTTGCAGCCTCGCAGTATTTATTCCACTCATTAGTTATGAGTCTGTTTTGCAGCCTCGCAGTATTTATTCCACTCATTAGTTATGTGTCTGTTTTGCAGCCTCGCAGTATTTATTCCACTCATTAGTTATGTGTCTGTTTTGCATCCTCGCAGTATTTATTCCACTCATTAGTTATGTGTCTGTTTTGCAGCCTCGCAGTATTTATTCCACTCATTAGTTATGTGTCTGTTTTGCAGCCTCGCAGTATTTATTCCACTCATTAGTTATGTGTCTGTTTTGCAGCCTCGCAGTATTTATTCCACTCATTAGTTATGTGTCTGTTTTGCAGCCTCAGTATTTATTCCACTCATTAGTTATGTGTCTGTTTTGCAGCCTCGCAGTATTTATTCCACTCATTAGTTATGTGTCTGTTTTGCAGCCTCGCAGTATTTATTCCACTCATTAGTTATGTGTCTGTTTTGCAGCCTCGCAGTATTTATTCCACTCATTAGTTATGTGTCTGTTTTGCAGCCTCGCAGTATTTATTCCAAGCACCGAACCGCTACGTCTTCCACGGCGCCGAGGTTTACTCGAGTTCAGAGGACGAGACGTCCAGTTCCTGCGGCAGTGACAGCGACGGCTCTCGCTACAGCGCGGACGCTTTGGAAGATGAAGACAGCGACGTGGAGGAAGACGGCGCGCCGGTGCCGGACAAACACCCAGACGGCCTCGCAGAGACCGAACCGGACTGTGAACACAAACGCCTTCGAACAGACTGCACAGCAGAAACAGACCTGCAGACCGCACTAGAACTCCAGCACTAGCTGCGTTCAATGTGCTCACGTCTGTTTTATATATTTTTCTATTTCCTCCATCCCTGTTATGTCTTCTAGTGCATGCCACTTCTTTCTTTTGTTCGGCTTATAAACCTTTTTGTATTTTTGCAGATGTAAAATATACATTGCGGTGAATGTTCCTGCCTGAGAATTGAACTTGCCATGTAATCAATCGCTTGGGATAAAAAAGGGAATGATTTTCAAACCAAAGATCACGTTTTCTGTATCATGTTTCTTGTTGGATCCGGTCAATGTGTCCAGCATGTGCACCAAACTGTGCCATTTTCAGACATTTGGCAGCTACGGTCAGCCAGTCTTTTATACCCAGTGAAGTCTGATCGTCATCAAACTGATGTTTTCCGATTAAAACCTATAGAAAGACATTATTTACATGCATTCACACTCTTGTAATTCCTGTCCTCGAGCACTTAGTACGTTCGGAATCAGTTTTTGGTTCATATTTCTGGTTGTTTTCTTAAATGCAGTGTCGTTGACCTGGCATTAAAATCTTTATAACACTGTTAAGTTATAAGAGCGACACGACTCCATGATTCCCTCGTGCAGGTGATGCAGTTTTGCTTGTTTATTCTTAATCGCATTTCTTTTATGTTCAAAAACAACTTTCATGTCAGATTTTGTGTATGGTAATGCAGATTGGCGATGCTGCAAAAGAGTAAATTAATACTTTTGTCACCAAATACAGAGCATTTTTGACTCTTATCACTCATCCTTGAGCGAAACACTGTGTACCTGATGCATGCACGCTTGAGTTAAGGATGATAGAGAAGTATTTTGCTTGGTAATAAAATATTGAAGAGTGCAGAATGATCGGTGGAAGCTGTGTTTAAGCAGAGGGCCTGATCATAGTTGCATTTCTAAACTATTTCATAGTTGTATTTTTACTAAATATGCACTGTATTCTACATTTACTGCACATTTTATGATGAGGTTAGAAGTGTTATGTAGTTTATTAAAGCACATTTCTATTATAGTTTTAAGTTCAAGGATGTAATAAATGACTAAAGAGGATCGTGATGGACCTGCTGCAAGCAACTAGCAAAGATTTAGTGTTATTAATAAATAAATAATCCTTGATGAAGTCCTAAACGCCTGTTTGGATATAGAAATATAGTGTTAAATATTAGCGTTGTTGTGGGTCAGTTAAGTAATAGATCTAGCAAGTGTGTTGATTAAAAAAGTCAATAACATCCATTAAGACTAGCAGATCATTTTTATTAATAATGCCTAAATTAAATAGAATTTAATGCATTTTGTGTTCATAAAATTACTTCTTATTAACATGTTAATTTTTCTTAATTTACCATATTTTGTTAATATTTATTTACTAATATTGTATTGTTTTTAAAACAACATAATTGTAATTAGCCTGTTATTTATATAGTTATATATAACAAATCCATTAAGACTTAAGAGTATTTAATTAATTACTTGACATTTATTTTTTAAAGCTCTGAAAATTGCTCAAAATTATTTTTATGTTTGCTCTTTTGTTGGTTTTGATTATTTCTATTGTCCCTGGAGCACAGATATATTTGTAGAAATAGCCAAAAATACATTGTATGGGTCAAAATTATACATTTTATTTTATGCCAAAAATCATTAGGATATTAAAATCATGTTCCATGAAGATATTTAGTAAATTTCCTACAGTAAATATGTCAAAACTTTATTTTTTATTAATAATATGCATTGCTAAGAACTTCATTTGAACAACTTTAAAGATGATTTTCTCAATATTTAGATTTTTTTGCACCCTCAGATTCCAGATTTTCAAATATTGTCCGATCATAACAAACCATACATCAATGGAAATATTATTATTCTGCTTTCAGGTATATAAATCTCAATTAAAAACGTACCCTGACTGACTGGTTTTGTGGTCCAGGTCTACATTTATCGCTTGGATAAAAGCGTCTGCTAAATGTAATGTCAATATAACATGTCTGATGGATAGCAAGCCAATAAATAAACACTGATTGATAACTAAATAAATATGAATTTATAAAATTAAATATGCCGACGACGGACTCTTATTTTGCCATGCGGACTGTTGTTTTGACACGTCCGCCATTTACCGGAAGTCCGTGTCGGATCTCGCTTCAGATTGACAACAAAACAAACAGGAGTGAAGCTGAAGCGGTAAACATGCGTCTGTCGTCGCTGAGCTGAAGCGGGGTTGAGACATGGGCTGCTAAAGCTCTCTCAGTGCGGCAGCGGCATGGAGGAGATGGAGGGGATCGAGGACGATAATCATAACTGTCGCGCGGAGGCTGTGAGTGTGTGTTCACCCGCGCGGGTGTGTGTGGAGGCTGTGAGTGTGTGTTCACCCGCGCGGGTGTGTGTGGAGGCTGGTGTGTGTGTTCACCTGCGCAGGTGTGTGTGGACTCAGACTCCAGCAGTGACACCTGTGAGTCCGACAGCTCGGCCACATCTGCGCTGCTGCTCAACTCCGCTTCCAAGTTCCGTAAGTTACCGCAGCACACCTCTGTTTATCAATCGCGTTAATGTTAGCCTACAGAACCAGCTCTGGCTTTACCTAAATGCATTACTTCAGACCTGTGTGCCTCTAGAAGCGTGTTCTGCAAGTGAACTTCACTTTCACATGAACTGTTCCCTCCTGCCCGACTCAATCCAGCAGCTCAGTCCTTACCCATCTTCAAGAATCGACTAAACTCATCTCTTCCATCTTTACTCGACCCTTGAACTCTAGCACTCTATTCTAATTCTATTTCGTTTAAGTGCCCCTTTTAGACTTGCACTCTATTCATTTACAAACTGCTTGTTTTCTTAAAAAAACACTAGCTTCTCTATTTTTTATTTATCTTTTTGTTTACTATACAATTAACAAAAAGCAAAATAAAAGTCCTCTAACACTAGCTCGCTCTATTCTTTTTCTATTCTACCTGTTTTCTATTTATTTATTATACAATTAACAAAAAGCAAAATGAAAGTCCTCTAACACTAGCTCGCTCTATTCTTTTTCTATTCTACCTGTTTTCTATTTATTTATTATATAATTAACAAAAAGCTAAATAAAAGTCCTCTAACACCAGCTCGCTCTATTCTTTTTCTATTCTATCTGTTTTCTATTCATTTATTATATAATTAACAAAAAGCCAAATAAAAGTCCTCTAACACTAGCTCGCTCTATTCTTTTTCTATTCTACCTGTTTTCTATTTATTTATTATATAATTAACAAAAAGCTAAATAAAAGTCCTCTAACACTAGCTCGCTCTATTCTTTTTCTATTCTACCTGTTTTCTATTTATTTATTATATAATTAACAAAAAGCTAAATAAAAGTCCTCTAACACTAGCTCGCTCTATTCTTTTTCTATTATATCTGTTTTCTATTAATTTATTATATAATTAACAAAAAGCTAAATAAGTCATCTAACACCATCTCGCTCTATTCTTTTTCTATTCTACCTGTTTTCTATTTATTTATTATATAATTAACAAAAGCTAAATAAAGTCCTCTAACACCAGCTCGCTCTATTCTTTTTCTATTCTATCTGTTTTCTATTTATATAATTAACAAAAAGCTAAATAAAAGTCCTCTAACACCAGCTCGCTCTATTCTTTTTCTATTCTACCTGTTTTCTATTTATTTATTATATAATTAACAAAAGCCAAATAAAAGCCTCTAACACCAGCTCGCTCTATTCTTTTTCTATTCTATCTGTTTTCTATTTATTTATTATATAATTAACAAAAAGCTAAATAAAAGTCCTCTAACACCAGCTCGCTCTATTCTTTTTCTATTCTATCTGTTTTCTATTTATTTATTATATAATTAACAAAAAGCTAAATAAAAGTCCTCTAACACTAGCTCGCTCTATTCTTTTCCTATTATACCTGTTTTCTATTGATTTATTATATGATTAACAAAAGCAAAATAAAAGTCCTCTAACACTAGCTCACGCTATTCTTTTTCTATTCTATCTGTTTTCTATTTATTCATTATATAATTAAAAACACCTTGCTACATGTACTGCGTTAGGCTAACTGAGATTTGTCACAGCTTGGATATCGTTGCTCTTTTATTGATTGTGATTGCTTCTATTCATCTGCTAATTGACTAAATGTAAATATACAGAACACCACAGTCATGAGTCAGATGGTAAACACCGTGGTACTGGAACTTGTGTACCACGGTAAACATCCTTTAAACTCTCTCTCTCTTTCTGTATGTGTAATTATTTATATTGAACACATTAGTTTATATAGTATAATATTTATGACATTTTATATATGTAAATATTTTAATTATGCAAATGTCTCATAAATATAATATACTGATATAAACTTTAAATTCATTTGTATAGTTTTTAAATAAAAAGTAGCTAAATATCTAAATTAAATGTAGTTTGTTATAAAGTGTGTTCTTAAAAATCGCTTTTTGTTTTTTTAACAATTGTTTCCTTTTTAATACATTTGTCATATCGTTCGATTAATTGATTTAATAATATTAAACAATGCCTAAATTAAATGAAATTTAATAAAATGTGTTCATAAATATGACTTTTCATTAATTTATAAATTTGATTGATTTTGTATTTTTATGTTGTTTTATTTTTACGTAAATTATTTATGTTGTTTATATTTATTTATGTATTTACACCACTCTTCAAAAGTTTGGGATCAGCAAGATTTTTAATATTTTTCTTTTTAAAGAAGTTTCCCTTTGCTCATCATGGCTGCATTTATTTGATCAAAAATAGAGAAAAAAACAGCAAAATTGTGAAATAATATTACAATTTAATACAACAGTTTTAGATTTTATTATACTTTAAAATATAATTTATTCCTGTGATGCTGCGCTGTATTTTCCGCATCATTCCTCCAGTCTTCAGCGTCACATGATCTTCAGAAATCATTCTGATTTATTATTAATGTTGGAAACACTTGTGCTGCTATAATATAATTTTAAATTAAATTAATTTGGGGGGCTGTGATACCTTTTTCAGAATTCTTTGATGAGTAAAAAATAACAACATAATTCAAAATATAAATCTTTTCTAACATGTCTTTACTATCACTTTTTATCCATCCTTGCTAAATAAAAGTATTCATATCTTTAAAATCTATTAAAAACGGCGGTGCACATGTTATTTGATATGTTTGTGATCACTGCAATACTTCGATCCCATCGCTGAACTGTGGTCCTGCCAGAACACGGTTTGTGTAAGCGATGAGAGTACTTCAGTAAAAGCTTCCCTCTGTTTGTGTGACGATGTCTAGTCTTGAACGCGATGAGCGCAGAAGAGTACCGGACGCTTTACTGGCCGAAACTAGAGCGAGCCGTTGAGCACCTGCTCACTCAAAGCCCGATGGACCACACCTCCATCTCATACGAGCAGATCTACAGGTCAGTGCTGCTGAACCAGTCCGAACGTGTGTTTGAACTAGACCCAGATTGATTTCTTATAACCGAGACCCATTATTTGTACGTTTATGTACCCGATAACCGATATGCAGAACCGATATTTATTTACTGTTATAAAGTAACTCCATTCTTCGCTTTCAGTCACATTAACAACAACAAAAACTGTTGAAAATTAACAGTTTCATGTAAAATTTAATCTTCAAATTACAACAATAAAATATTTTATTTATAAAAAGCATCATCAGCAACACTGATATTAACAATAAGCAAAATAATGTTTTCAAATGGAGAAAATAAAGGACAGAAGTCATATCAACTTCATGTTAAACTACAGTTTTAGGTTTATAATCTGTTTAATAGACTAAAGAGTGAAGAATAATTCACTGAATAATATTCTCTGGAATATTGAAATAAGCTATAACAAACAAAACATCGTATTTTATTGCATTTCTTAACTGTTTTATCAGAATTATTAAAATGTTTTTGTCTAGATTATGAAAACTGCTGACAGCGGTTTATCTATTTACACAGAACTATACTCAAACTGCGATCGCTTGCGGAGATAATAAATCATTAATTTAGATAGAGATGTATTTATTTAGATGTTTATTGGTGAAATAATGGTTCTATAGTAAATGTTAATATAGTTTAGTGTGTTTCAAACGAGTGAATCTTGTATAAAGTTACATGCGGTGGTCGTGCTGGAGCTGTGTGTGTGTGTGTGTGTGTGTGTCCACTGCTCCAGGTGCGTGCGTGTGTGTGTGTGTGTGTGTGTGTGTATGTCCACTGCTCCAGGTGTGTGTGTGTGTGTGTGTGTGTGTGTGTGTGTGTGTGTGTATGTCCACTGCTCCAGGTGTGTGTGTGTATGTCCACTGCTCCAGGTGTGTGTGTGTGTGTGTGTGTGTGTATGTCCACTGCTCCAGGTGTGTGTGTGTGTGTCCACTGCTCCAGGTGTGTGTGTGTGTGTGTGTGTATTTGGATGGGTCAAATACAGAGAACACGTTTCACTGCTGGTTATACTTTGTATAATTGTGTATGTGACAAAAAATATATATATATCAGTTATCGTTTTTTTTTTTCAAACCCGATATCTGATTATGGTAAATATGGGTGAAGCGATATATCTCTAGTTTGAAGACGTGCCTCTGTTCTTCTTCCAGTCACGTTTATAAGTGCGTGTGCCAGCAGCACTCCGAGCTGCTCTACAACGACCTGATGTGGAAGATCACGTCTCATCTAGAGCAAGTGTCTTCAGAGCTGCAGGTCAGGCCACAGACCACCAGAACACTCTTTCACTCATCTGAGCTTCAGCGTTTATACATGACACAATATGGCTGTTAGAAAAAATCATTTGTTCTTTAAAACCGTTTATAAAGTCATGTTTTTAACAAGTATTTTATCAAGACTTTTTTAAATATAAGAAGCAAAAAAAAATCTAATGCATATAACCCTTCTTTAAATATGTTTTTACAAATGTGTGTTATTTTCCTATTATACTAATGTTTTTATACATTTCAATAATTCTGTTTTTGTTAAGAAAAATCTAAATAATGAATGCCTAAATTAAATATATTTTGTCATAAAAAATCTGTTCATAATTTATTTTGTTTATTTATTTATATATATAATTTTTTTTGATGTTTTTATCGTTTCTATTAGATTTTTGTTTTTATTTTTTTAAGAAAAGCGAAGCAGTGATGCCTAAATTTGTTGTTACAATGTGTTCACAAAAATGACGACTTATTAACTTTTTAATAGTTTTCTAATGCATTATTATTTTTTATAAATTGTGTATTGTTTTCTTCTTGGAAAAAAGCAACACAATAAATGCCTAAATTAAAGATAATTTGACATTCAAAATATCAATTAAAATACTTTTTATTAATAATGATTTTTTATCATTTTGTAAAAAAAAAAAATCTATACATTTTTTTTTACAATAAATGCCTAAATTAAAGATAATTTGACATTCAAAATGTAAATTAAAATACTTTTTATTAAAAAAATGTTTTTTATAATTTTGTAAAAAAAAAAAAATATATATATATATATTTTACAATAAATGCCTAAATGAAAGATATTTTGACATTCAAAATTTAAATTAAAATACTTTTTATTAATACTTTTTTTTAATAATTTTGTAAAAAAAGAAAAAAAAAATTTTTTTTATAAATGGCTAAATTAAAGATATTTTGACATTCAAAATGTAAATTAAAATACTTTTTATTAATATTTTTTTAAATAATTTTGATAAAAAAAAAAAAAAAAAAAATCTATTTTTTTTTTTGTTGTACAATAAATGTGTAAATGGTGAAACTGAATAAAGGCCGTTGTCTCATGTCTCGTGAAGGCCAGTCCACCAGAGCTTTTGATTGAGAAGTTTAACCTGGCTCTGACGCAGTACACCGCCGCCCTGCACTGCATCGTTCCCGTCTTCATCTATATGGTAAAATACCAAATACTCAAAAACCAACGCCTGTCACCGAATACTTGCAATGCACTTGTTCTGACAAAAGCCAAAGCTGTGTTTTTGACTATAATTGTTATCATGACACTCTCCATTTATCTGCGTTTGAACCTGATTTTATTAAAGAACAAGTTCTACATTGAGACGAAGCTGAACCGTGACCTGCGGGACGATCTCCTGAAGCTCTTCTCCGATCACGTAGCAGAGAAACACGTCAGCACACTACTGCGTGAGTGCAAATCAAACGCCTTCTTCAGACTTCGCAATGCATATCTATTAATTCAAGTGTGTTGTGTTTCTCAGCTCTTCTTAGAAAGGCTCATTCCATGCCGTTTCAAGTCAAACCCTCGACTATGGCGAGTGTTGTGAAAGGTCTTTACGCGCTCCGGCCAGGTGAGAGGATTGTGGTAGTAATGCAGGTGTGAGTTAACTCTGTTGAAGTTTAAATGGCTCTATGCATCGCTTGTGTTATTCTGAATTAGGGGTTGCACCGACTAATCGACTTATGACGCTTGAAGTCGACTAGTCGCTGGTCCTGTAGAGGCGCAATATGATAATACATCCACATTTATGCTCCGTTTCCAAACAGATAAAATTACAAATTAATTCATACTCTGAAAGCGCCCACAAGACATGTGTGATTATATTACTGGATGCTGGAAACTGAACGGCAGAATGCAGGTTTTAAACAGCTTATTAAACAGATAAGTTAATCACGTTCTAATCTAATGCGCTGCTGCACTGTAACACACACACATAGCTACAGACCATAGCGTGTAGAAACTGAAAAGTTCAAGCATGTATTTAACTAAATCCCACAGCTTCACTACTAGTATAGAGACGCTGCAGATAGAATTAATTCACACGCAACCGCTCTCACTAATGCATGCATTCATATGAATGTAATCTTTACTACTTATCTGTATCTGATTTAGAACGAGCAGGTGAGAAATATAACGACCCAAAGACTAAAGAACTGATAAAATAAGCTGTTATAGGTGCAATAGTCATGTGTGCAGCGCTGTGTCATATTTCATAGCTGTGCACAAGGTGTTTATCACTTATTTGTTCATTAATGACATCATCAGTGACTAAAAGTCGACTTTGGAAAATCAGAAGTCGTTCAACACGTCTGCAGTGACCGGTCTGTGCTGTATTCATGTACTGAAGGTGTGTTTGGAGTCATTATCGCTCGTCGTTCTGTTTGCGTGCAGCGTTTGTATAACCAAACATTGCTCCGGCACAAGCTCGGTTTCTGTGCACTGTTTTCAGATGTATGTTAAGCTGTATAAAAAATATATAATAAAAAATAAAAAGGCAGCATTTACAGTGGCCCCAAAAACGATTCAGTCACTTAAATTGAATTACATGAGCGCATATAAAATATCAATCCAAGAGACGTGTGCAAGCAAACGATGCTGGAGCTTTTCTCTGAACGTTACACTCACAGACTGACAAACAGCACTTCATTCATTTACAACAATATATTATTACTTTCATATTTCATATAGTTCACTTCATGTGAAATGTTTAAAAAAAAAAATATATATATGTGACCACCCTGCTGCGTAGAGTTTGTCATAAAAATATTAGATTATTTTTATATATTTTATGTATTTCTATTTACATGTGTGTGTATAAGATTAATTTAAATTTAAATTGTAACTTAAATGTGTTTTAATGAGTTTGCACTAGACTGTCCTTTGCAAACTCCATACATTATTTTTTTATTTTTATATATATATATATAAAATAAAAAATCATGTATATAAACATATATATATATATATATATATATATAAAATAAAAAATCATGTATATAAACATATATATAAAATACAAAATCATGTATATAAACATATTAATTATGTATATTTATTTATTTATTTATTAAAACAATTAGAACATTTTATTTGTGTATAAACATAAAAAATATATATTTATTTATTAAAACTACTTGACAAATATTTATTTCTGCAAGCAATTACCATTATAAAGCCCACATGATAGATGGAATAGAATTGAATTGAATAGATCTATTGAGTTCTAAAGACACTTTTAATGCATTAATCCGTTGAAAGCTCTATAAATGCATTTGAATGAAATCACTGTTCAGAGTTTATATTGCTCTGAACGCACAATAATCACAATAATAATAATACAATAATAATAACAATAATAAGTCTGTTTGGACACACATTCAAATAGTTTTCAAGACAATAATTTCCACTTCTAACATATTTCTGTTTAAAATGCACCAGAGTAGTTTACGTAGTGCATTTGTAGTAGAGCTGCATGATATAATGCATGTGATAGTCATGCATCTCGTCAGTAAAGACGGTTCGGTGATTAACCGTAAATCATAAACCAGTTTAATACACAGAGCCGTAGTTCACTGACAAGATACACAATTCGCGCTCAGAATGAATCGCATGCGATAGTGAACATACGGCTCTGTGTATTAAATGCTGCTCCATCTGAAAACAGCTGATCGGTTAATCACAGAACCGTCTTTACTGGCGAGATGCACATGACTATCACATGCCGCCCTAATTTGACGTCCAGATGCATTGTGTGAGTTGTTTTTTCTTCTCGTAGACTGGGTTCCTCTTGCTCCGGCTCTGTTCTCTAGATTCATTCCTCAGATCGATCCTCCTGCTCTTGAATCTCAGCTCCCGCATTACGCAGATCAAGATAAAAAACTGCAGATGGAGCTTTCCCACAACGGCTTCTCCAGGTACCGCTGTCTGCAGACCTCAAGCTGTATCTGTAAGTGATGCCAGATCACATGACTGACTCCAGCTGTTTCACAGGGGCGACCAGGCGCGGAAACGAGCGAGTGAAGAGTCGTGACGAGAGGACACACACACACACACACACACACGAGCGAGTGAAGAATCGTGATGAGAAGACACACACACACACACACACACACACACACACACGAGCGAGTGAAGAATCGTGACGAGAAGACACACACACACACACATGAGCGAGTGAAGAATCGTGACGAGAAGACACACACACACACACACACGAGCGAGTGAAGAATCGTGACGAGAAGACACACACACACACACACACACACACGAGCGAGTGAAGAATCGTGACGAGAAGACACACACACACACACACGAGCGAGTGAAGAATCGTGACGAGAAGACACACACACACACACACACACACACACACATGAGCGAGTGAAGAATCGGGACGAGAGGACACACACACACACACACACACACACAAGTGAAGAATCGGGACGAGAAGACACACACACACACACACAGGCGAGTGAAGAATCGTGACGAGAAGACACACACACACACACACACACACACACACACACAGCGAGTGAAGACACACACACACACACACACACACACCTGTGATCACGATACACTCGTCGACGAGCTGCTGCCGTTCAAGTCTCCGTACTGCATTAACACTCACTTCACCGCAGACTCGATCTGATACAGAGACTCTTCATCTCTGAGTCACAAACATCTCTTTTCTCTCGTTCTGGACAGTATTCTGCATATCTCCAGGTCGTTCAGTGCAATCCTCCGGTTTGCTGATTTCAGAAAGGAGGGTTATAGTGCAGTAATGTGATGTTGGATCCAGAAAGTCTTATTAGGGGATGAATGAAGGTATCCAAAATCCAGATTTTACCCAATCATTTTATTTCTTTATTTTAGGATCACTACTGTAGTTTTAAACCGGTTTAGTTGACACGTGATGACTATTTTACCAAATAATGACGTGCCTTTGGCTGTTCGCCTTTTTTCCTTCTTAAGTGAAATGTAAAATATAAGTAAAAAATCATTTATGACAGCTGGTGATTTTTTTTTTTTTTTTGCCGATTCAAGATAATAATAAAGTCAGATTGAATCTGGAAGCTCAAAAGTTTGTGAAAAGCAGCACAGATAAAGGATATAAAGGGCTGCTAATAATTCATCTGAAATAAACTCATGACACTGAAACAAGAATTGTGTGTAATAACTTTCATTAAGTCATTAAAAATCAATATATATATATATAATGCTAAATAGATAATTAGTTAATGCACATTTTATGCATATATTTTCATTTTTGAATGTATGTGTGGTATAACATAAGCATTATATAGTAATGTTATTATAATATTGCTTAGTAAATTTAAAATTATGGCTTAGTAAAAATGCAAAAATGAAGCAAATATTTTTGGGAATAAACACATGACTGAATGGTTAATAACTTGCAGTGAGTCATTAACAAGCTGTATTAAGTTATATAATGTTAAATAGATCATTAGTTAATGCACATTTTATGCATATATTTTCATATTTCAAAGTATATTTAGGCATTCTATAATAATGTTATTCTAATATTGTTTCTGGCTTAATACAAATTATTAAACGGTGCAAGGGAAGCGAAACATTGATCATATTTCTGTTTAACTCCGCTTAAAGACTTCAACTAAAGCTACATGTGTAAAATAATATTTTTACATTATAGCCTCATTACAAAAAGTGTATGAAATGAATAAAATGGCAAGCAGAACGCTTGGAAATAATGAGTTATTAACAAATTGAATATGATCTCACTTGTTTTTGTAATTTTCTATTGTTTTGTATTATAGTTCAAATCTAAATCTATTGTGCTGCATTGCAATAAAGATCATTGAAGAGAAAATTGTCATGTAATAATTTAATACACATGTAATTGTCCTCAAAACAGGACAATGTGTTATTCATGGAGTTCCATAGAAACCTTGGAAATATCAAGATATGTATATTTCATTTCCAAGCCTGGAAAAGAATGAAATCTTGTTGTGAATATGAGTTTTTGAATGTTTTTATTAGTTTGTTCATAGGTCTCTAAATATCTACAATCGTGATCAGATTGATAAATACGATCAAACAAGGCTGTGAAAATAAACCTGCATTATTAATGATCTTTTATTTTTAAAAATCACATAAATCTAACATTTAATTTTAATAAAACAGAAAAAATTTCATATTGTTTTTTTCTCAAATACATGTTGGACACAATTATTGGCACCCCTAGAAATTCTTATGAGTAAAGTATCTCTGAAGTATATTCCCATTCATATTCACAATTATGAGCACACATGGTGATTATGAACATGAAATTATCCAGCCATGTCTTCCAGTTTCACAGAAATATATATAAGAGAGAAAACAAAGCCCAAATTCACTTAATCATCATCACAATGAGAAAAACCAAAGAATATATTTCTGATGTGCAGCAAAAGATAAATGAGCTTCACAAATTAATAAAGTGGCTTTAAGAAAAGAGCTAGAGCAGTGAAAATCCCCATCTCCACCATCAGAGCAATAATTAAGAGTTTCCAATCAACAGAAAATGAATCTGTCTGGAAGAGGACGTGTCTACAGGTGCATCTCAAAAAATGTGAATATGGTGAAAAAGTTCATTTTTTTCTTGTAACTTATTTCAAAAAGTGAAACATTTTAGATTCATTACATGTAAAGTGAAACACTTCAACAGTTTTTTTGTTTTAATTTTGATGATTAGAGCTTACAGCTCATGAAAGTCAAAACTCAGTATAACAATATATTATAATTTGTATATTTGAGTTTCAATAAATGACCATCCATACAGTATAAATTCTGGGTATCTCTTGTTCTTTGAAAACACAATAATGGGGAACACTGCTGACTTGGCAATGGTCCAGAAGATGATCATTGACACGCTACACAAAGAGAGTAAGTCACAGAGGGGCATTACTGAAAGGAGTGCTGTATCAAAGCATATTAAATGCAAAGTTGACTGGAAGGAAGAAAATGTGCACAAGCAACAGAGATGAGCGCACGCTTGAGAATACTGTCAAGCAAAGCCGATTCAAACACTTGGGAGCGCTTCATGCGGAGTGAACTGAAGCTGGAGTCAGTGCATCAAGAGTCACCACGCTCAGACATCTTCAGGAAAAGAGCTACCAAGCCACTTCTGAAACAGATTCATCTTACCTGGGCTAAAGAGAAAAAGAACTGGACTGTTGCTCAGTGCTCCAAAGTCCTCTTTTCCAAAGTCCAAACAGCTGATAAAAGCATCACAATAATCCACACCACTCCAGTCCATCAAGACAAAAGAAACAAATCCATAATTAAAAGGTTTTTAACTTAAAACCGAGTCCATAATAATGCTTCCTCCAGTGAAAAAGTGCACCTTTCTCCTGTTGTCTCACATCAAAATCCAGCCACATACACTGAACAAAATTATAAACACAACACTTTTGTTTTTGCCCCATTTTTCATGAGCTGAACTCAAAGATCGAAGACTTTTTCTATGTACTCAAAAGGCCTATTTCTCTCAAATATTGTTCACAAATCTGTCTAAATGTGTGTTAGTGAACGAGATAATCCATCACCTCACAGGTCAAGATGCTGATTAGACAGCATGATTATTGCACAGGTGTGTCTTAGGCTGGACACAATAAAAGACCACTCTAAAATGTGCAGTTTTATCACAGAACAATGCCACAGATTGCCAGTCATTGCCATGACAGCAGGAATGTCCACCAGAGCTGTTGCCCGTGAATTGAATGTTCATTTCTCTACCATAAGCCGTCTCAAAGGCGTTTCAGAGAATTTGGCAGTACATCCAAACGGCCTCACAACCGCAGACCACTTGTAACCACACCAGCCCAGGACCTCCACATCCAGCATCTTCAGCTCCAAGATCGCCTGAGACCAGCCACCCGGACAGATGCTGCAACAATCGGTTTACATAACCAAAGAATTTCTGCACAAACTGTCTCAGGAAGCTCATCTGCATGCTCGTCATCCTCATCTGATGAAGAAACAAACTCATCTACATCGTGGATGACATAAGAGTGAGTACATTTCCAGCAAATGTTCATTTGTGGATGAACTATCCCTTTAACACCCACAATGCACTGCTTCTGTGTCCTCCAGACTAGGTGCTTCACAAAGGTGTCACCCTTCTCCTGACAGCATTCTCTCCGGCCAATGAGGAGCGATCGTTCCCTGGCACAAGCTTCGAACCCTCCACCTCCCTCAAATAACCTGCACCGGCACGCATGCTTTACTGGGTCACTGCGGTGCTGCTGTAAACTCCACGGTTAACTTTACTCAAGACTAGGAAGAGGCTGTGCTCAAGCCAGCTCTGGAAAGCTGGAGTTAGGTGGTTTATAAGCAGGTGCAGTCGATCTAGACGTTGTGGACATCCACACAGGTCAAAGGTAAAGCACCTTGTTGTCTAATGACTTCTTTATCCCACTTAATGCTTTCATTATATGCATGCAATGCACTCGCTTTTTAATATGCTTAACTATGGGGTAAAATTGCATGCAGTTATGTATATGTTAGTCCAGATTTTAGTTTCATATTAAATCATATACATGATGCATTGACTCTTATAGAGTAGTTTACTGGTCATTGTGCTTTGGCAAGAGTAATGTTTGTGAAGTGTTCATGTAAAGTGAGCTGTGCTATAATTAGCAGTGACACAGGATTAATGCACACAGCTGTCTGCGGGTCGTTGCTCTGGGTTGAGTGTCAGTAGCATCTGCAGGCTGGATTCAATAACAGGGGCAACGGTGGAAGCCTTCTCTGCGTTTGCTGGAAGATTCAAATGTGTTGATATCAGGCTCAAATATTAAAATAATTCTGTTTGTTGTGGCACAAAAATATCTGACTAATCTAAATCAAATGCTTAAAATGTGCACTGACAAATATAGGTGTAGGATTTCAATTAAAAGTGCTAGTAAATAATTATAAAGAAGCACAATTAATTTTAAAGGCTGAATTAATATTTTCTTGTATTATTTTAGACATAATGTTAGTTTTTATTAACATTTTGAATCAGTTTTTATATTTTCCATCTTCTAGTCTAATATTTTCTATTGTATTTCTGTCCTTTTTAGTAGTTTATTTATGTCTATATATAATTTTTATTAAGTATTTATTATTATTTGAGTACATGAAGGTAACCTTGTTTTAAATGGGAAATGTTGCCATGGCAACTGGCTGAAATAATGTTTTTAAATATTTTATTTTATTTCAGTTAATTTGTATTTTATTTCAAGTAACATAACTGTTTTTATGATTTTCATTTAGTTCTACTTTTAAAACTTCAAAAGTGTAGATGCATTTATTATACATTTAATGAAAATGGTATTTGCTTTCCATTTTCCCCTTGTTTGTACATAGAAGACTTTTTAAAATATCAGGAAATGTTATTATTAATATTAATATTTCCAGGCCTGACAGAATGAAATCTTAAAGTGAATGTGAGTTTTCTATTTGTGCTCCGATCTCTGTTTTTATTAGGTGCTCTTTGTGAGTGCAGTCTTGTTAGACATGATTATTAAAATCAATACCTACTTAGCAATATTAACATTTAATTGTGTGATATTCACAGATCTCTTAATATCTAACGATTGATCTCATGTTTTAAGAGAGATCCTGTTTAGTGGAACAAAATAATCTTAGTGCATATTTATAGTTTTAATGACATTTGCTTGTATTATGAGGAATAAGGGGAATGCTTTTTGCTATTGCTAATTATTTATATTGCTAAAGATATATACATAAAACCTGGAAACGTCAGAAATATTAGAGTGATTATGAGTTTATCAAATTGGCTGGAAACTACTTCTTGTGAGTGCGATCTTGATAAAAACTATTAGTAAATGTCCAATTAAACATAGTTAAGGGGGGGGTATTTATGCATATTATAAGAACAAATAGTATAGTATATAATCTCTGATTACAGTATAAATTCAATATCAATCTGAGACATATTTTGAGTTATGTATGAGACTAATTTGCAGAAAGCTGCTCTACTCTTTGAGTACCCAGAAAAGCACTATGTGAATGTAACAAAATATTATTATTATTATTATTATTTAGATAATTAGAAACTACAGTGGATTATCAGAAAGCATGATAAAAATAACTTTTGTCAAAAGTCCAAACACGTCTCTTGTTTCACCACAGTAGGTGATTATTATTGGTTTTATTTATTAAAATGTATTTTAAAAGTGACCATGTATAATTTTAACATGAATGTTGAATTTGTATTTTTGAGCATAATTTGTATGAATTTAGCCAAATGGCTTAGTTTTCATCCACGGTCCCTTGGAAGGTCATCATAATCACAAATAAACATAAAAACAAACACAGTCATAATTAGTTATACACATCCAATAAGAGCCAAAAAAGAACTAAAGATAACGTTGAGTTAAACCACAACCGTGTCAGTATTTACAGATTAGAGTTGATTTTAAATAAGATTTGAGTTTGATTTAAACATGATTTAGATGTCTTCTGGTTTAGTGTTTCAGTGAATAACAGCCCAAAGACAGAGTGACGGAAATAAAATCACTAGTAGATGATGATCCAGAAGCTCTTGCAGAGACTGTATTGTCTCAGTGTTGAAAACCTTTGTCTGTTTGTCTCCAGCAGCATGCAGGAGAACAGCATGGATCAGCCCACGTCTTTATCACAGCTTCTGCGTGAGAGTTACCTGGCCGAGTCCCGAGCTCATCACAGACACGGGGAACCCAGCTGCATGGACGCCCCTCGCCGTCTGGTCTACGGGACGCTCAAGGAGAAAGAGGAGCCACAGTTCCCAGACCTGTCTGCCTTCCTGAGCCAGGAGGAACTGGACAACAGCGTCGATCTGGCCTGCAAAGCCATCAGCAGCGATCCTCGAGAACGTGAGGAGAGATCCGACGCGCATCCACCAATGACCCTCTATAATCTTCCTTCCCACAAACCCACTCCAGAAGCAGAGGTCATTTCAGAAAGACAAACAGTCCCGACTCCCATCCAAGATAATGCGATCAGGAGCGTCAGAAGTGCGGCGGATTTCAAAAGACCTCAGAGAAACGCTCCATACGGCTTTGAGACCCAATCCAAGAAGGAGTTCCTCAACAAAGCAGCTGATTTCATAGAAGAGCTTTCGTCTCTGTTTAAATCCAACAGCTCCAAGCGCATTCGGCCTCGTACTTGCAAGCCCCACCGGAGCCGATGCCGGAACAAAACCCAGCTTGATGGCACTTCGTACTCCATTAATGCAGAAGACCGAGAAAGACCTATCCTGCTCAGCCAGCAGATGGAGGAGCCGAGGGAGAGCAGTCGAGACACGGAGGAGCCGGAGCCGGAGCCGGAGCCGGAGCCGGAGCCGGCGTGTGAGGAACCGGCTCGGACTCCACCGGAGGAACCCGTGTGTGAACCTCCAAACTTCACACAGAAACTCAAAAGCAGGGAGGTTCCCGAGGGCAGTAAAGTGCAGCTGGATTGTATCGTGAGAGGACTGCCTGCTCCTGAAGTTCGGTGAGTTTGAACTGTTTTATTGATGCACATGATTAGTGCATTATTAATACTGTCGCTCATGCAGAGAGCAGCCAACTAGTAAATGCATCAAATAGTCCGAAACTTTAGCAACTACACTGAACTAAATTATACTACATTTCTTTAAGGTAAACAATTGCAATCAATTTATTTTAGCTACATTAAAAAAAATGAAAGTTAGTCAACTAAATTAGTTTATTTAAATGTAGCTAAAATAAATTGATCGCAACCGCTTACCTTAAAAAAAACTTGTAAATTCAATGAATAATTATTTTCCAGTGTACACACACACACACACACACACACACACACACTCACACACACACACACACACACACTCACACACACACACACACTCACACACACACACACACACTCACACTCACACACACACACTCACACACACACACACACACACACACACACTCACTCCTCACACACACACTCACCACACACACACTCACACACTCACACACACACACACACACACACACACACACACACACACACACACACACACACACACACACACACACACTCACACTCACACACACACTCACACACACACACACACTCACTCACTCACACACACACACACACACTCACACACACACACACTCACACTCACACACTCACACTCACACACACACACACACACACACACACACTCACACTCACACACACTCACACACACACACACACACACACACACACACACACACTCACACTCACACTCTCACACACACACACACACACACACACACACACACACACACACACACAAACTTTTGCTCAATTTGTTTTTACTGCGAAATTGCAAGTAAATATCACAATTACACAGAAATTGCAAGTAATGCATTGATTTAAAACATGATATTTTGAAAGATGTAAATACTTTTTAAAAGATTTTTGTGTAAATAACAACGCTAATTGCATTGAATGTGCACTTGTTGTGTACTTCAAATCTTAAATGTATTTTAACCAACTTTACTTGCAGATAATATAATATTAATGAAATAAAAGCATTCTTAAAAAGAGAGACACATTTGTGACGTTTCTTAATAGAATTAAGTACACTTAAAAAGTGCAAATTATACTTTTTATTTTAAAGTACACTGTAAGTTTTCATAATCTTATGTTGTACTTTAAAAAAGCACTTGATGTGTTGACTGACTAAAGCACATGTAAGGCACTTGATTATAAGAAGTCATTTTAATTCATATTTAAAGTCAATACATTTTAAATGTACTAATTTGTGTAATTAGAAATGACATTAACATACATTCTAGTTTATCATAAATGTTTAATAGTATTCAGCAGTACACTTTAACCATATGTTCACGAAAAGTCATTAAGTCATTAAACATTCCATTCATTTTGCACTTAAGTATATTCTTTTAAAGTATATTATTTCCATAATAAGTACTTATTAATTCCATAACAAATACATTTTAAGTAGTTTTTTTCTAAGTACAATAAGTACAAACTTTTTCACAAGGGATCTGTAACACCGTAGCATGATGGCACCCGGTTTTTATAACAAATGCATGTTAAAATCTACTTTCTCAAGCGTTGCCCGCGAGCACAAAGACGTCGTGTGAAAGCTGACCGTGTAACATGCAGTCTGAGCTCAGACGTTCTAATTTTGCTACATCGGAAATATGATGCTATGAGAATGCATGGAAATGATCGTCCTACATCTTCATTAGAGCGCAGTTATCCAAAGAGTAGAAGAGTAAACAAGATATTAAATGGGTACAGAGCATTGCAAATTATTGCACAATTAGTGTGGATATTATTATAGTTTATTGTAGCAGTGTTCACTTGGGCACAATGAATGTCTTTTCTGTCCTATTTCATGAAATAAACTGCACAATAAACGTGTCACTTGAATGAATGATGCGTTTATATAGTGCTTTATTGTGTATTGCTGTACACCCAAAGCTCCTTACAAAACAAATCATAATATGGCCATGTAAGATGGTGCAGTGTTATTTTAGTAGTTATTATTTTATTAATTATTTAGATACCATTTTAGTTTGTATTCATATTTTGAATTAGCTTTTATTTGTATGTAATTTACTTTTTATTTTTTATATTTCTACAGTATTACATTTTTGGGGGTTTGTAGTTGTTAGCATTATAGTATTCGTTAATATTTTTAATTAGCTTTTATTTTCATTTTTGTTAAATTTTTTATATTTCTACAGTAATTCTTTTTTTTGGGGGGGGGTGTAGTTGTTAGCATTATAGTATTCATTAATATTTTTAATTAGCTTTTATTTTAATTTTTTTTTAATTTTTTATATTTCTACAGTAATTCTTTTTTTTTTGGGGGGTGTAGTTGTTAGCATTATAGTATTCATTAATATTTTTAATTAGCTTTTATTTTCATTTGTTTAATTTTTTATATTTCTACAGTAATTCTTTTTTTGGGGGGGGTTAGTTGTTAGCATTATAGTATTCATTAATATTTTTAATTAGCTTTTATTTTCATTTTTGTTTAATTTTTTATATTTCTACAGTAATTTTTTTTTTGGGGGGGGTGTAGTTGTTAGCATTATAGTATTCATTAAAATTTTTAATTAGCTTTTATTTTCATTTTTGTTTGATTTTTTAATATTTCTACAGTATTTCGTTTTTTTGGGGGGGGTTAGCTGAAGTTATTTTATTAGTTAAAATTATTCTTACTATATCTTTTTCATCTAATATTTATATTTAATTTTATTTCCTCCATTTCAATGATCAAAAATGATTTGTAATAGATTTATTTAACAATAACAACATGAGTTTACTCGTGTAGTGAGTGTGTTTGTCATGAAATGCTGATCATGTTTATATTCACTAAAAGCAAGAACTCAAACTCGTTTAACATTAGCTCCTGGCTTGAGGTGAGATGAACTTTAAAGGATGATTATCTTTCAGTCTCTCATAACTCATAACGAGCGTATGACTCAGATTGTGGACATGTGCTGCTCCAGCTTGTGCTTCTCTATAAACGGGTCATCTCTCATAATATACGAGCTTTAGTGCTCCGGTGTGCTGAAAAACTCGTAATAATACAGTATATATTCCCTTTTCAGTTATGATTTAAAATTATGTTTGAGTGAACTATGAAGCTATTTCATCACTACTTCAAATAAATTGGGTGTGCTTCTATTTTTATGTTATTTAATTTAATAACGTTGCAAAAATTGGTCATTCTTTTAACATGTTTGCATTTAATAACTACATATAAATGTATCATTCTTTTATCCTTTTTTACATTTAATAACTGTATAAATTGATCATGCATTCAACTTTTGTTGCATTTAATAACGTTGTATAAATTGATCATGCATGTAAAGTTTTTGCAATTAATACATTTTATTTTAATTAATAACTTGGCAGAAACTGATCATGCTTTTAACATGTTTGCATTTAATTACATATAATTTACATATAAATATATTTATACTACATATAAATGTATCATTCTTTTATCCTTTTTGCATTTAATAACTTCGTACAAATTGATCATGCATTCAACTTTTGTTGTATTTAATAACTTAATTTAAATCCTCCATAAATGCAACGTTTTTGCATTTAATTACTTTTTATAAATTGATTATGCATTCAACTTTTGTTGTATTTAATAACGTTGTTTAAATTGATCATGCATGTAACGTTTTTGCATTTAATGACTTTTTATAAATAGATTATGCATTTAACATTTTTGCATTTAATAACCTATTACACAGTAAACATAAATTGCTGCATTTTCTGAAAGCATCTTCTTCTGTAAAATATATGTTAACGTAGTTAAACTTAGTTCAAGCTATTTAGACACCCTAGATAATTAAGGTTATCAGTGTGTCATTGATTAAACATCAGTGTAACATTACTCAAAGCAAACGTCCCACACTGACAGGTCAAGGAAACCCGTGCTCTTCTGAGCGAGACGTGTTTGAGCAGCTGTTCTCAGCTGACCGAGAGACTGTGACGTCAGGAACATTAGATCATCCCTTCAGTGACCCAAACTTTTCAACATTTTACTTACAGCACCATACGAGAACCTGCATCTGACCGTCTCTACATAAATGACATGCTTTCTAGAAACATTTTACTTACAGCACCATACGAGAACCTGCATCTGACCGTCTCTACAGAAATGACATGCTTTCTAGAAACATTTAACTTACAGCACCATACGAGAACCTTCATCTGACCGTCTCTACATAAATGACATGCTTTCTAGAAACATTTTACTTACAGCACCATACGAGAACCTGCATCTGACCGTCTCTACAGAAATGACATGCTTTCTAGAAACATTTTACTTACAGCACCATACGAGAACCTGCATCTGACCGTCTCTACAGAAATGACATGCTTTCTAGAAACATTTTACTTACAGCACCATACGAGAACCTGCATCTGACCGTCTCTACAGAAATGACATGCTTTCTAGAAACATTTTACACAGCACCATACGAGAACCTGCATCTGACCGTCTCTACAGAAATGACATGCTTTCTAGAAACATTTTACTTACAGCACCATACGAGAACCTGCATCTGACCGTCTCTACAGAAATGACATGCTTTCTAGAAACATTTTACTTACAGCACCATACGAGAACCTTCATCTGACCGTCTCTACATAAATGACATGCTTTCTAGAAACATTTTACTTACAGCACCATACGAGAACCTGCATCTGACCGTCTCTACAGAAATGACATGCTTTCTAGAAACATTTTACTTACAGCACCATACGAGAACCTGCATCTGACCGTCTCTACATAAATGACATGCTTTCTAGAAACATTTTACTTTCAGCACCATACGAGAACCTGCATCTGACCGTCTCTACAGAAATGACATGCTTTCTAGAAACATTTTACTCACAGCACCATACGAGAACCTGCATCTGACCGTCTCTACAGAAATGACATGCTTTCTAGAAACATTTTACTTACAGCACCATACGAGAACCTGCATCTGACCGTCTCTACAGAAATGACATGCTTTCTAGAAACATTTTACTTACAGCACCATACGAGAACCTGCATCTGACCGTCTCTACAGAAATGACATGCTTTCTAGAAACATTTTACTTACAGCACCATACGAGAACCTGCATCTGACCGTCTCTACAGAAATGACATGCTTTCTAGAAACATTTTACTTACAGCACCATACGAGAACCTGCATCTGACCGTCTCTACAGAAATGACATGCTTTCTAGAAACATTTTACTCACAGCACCATACGAGAACCTGCATCTGACCGTCTCTACAGAAATGACATGCTTTCTAGAAACATTTTACTTTCAGCACCATACGAGAACCTGCATCTGACCGTCTCTACAGAAATGACATGCTTTCTAGAAACATTTTACTTACAGCACCATACGAGAACCTGCATCTGACCGTCTCTACAGAATGACATGCTTTCTAGAAACATTTTACTTACAGCACCATACGAGAACCTGCATCTGACCGTCTCTACAGAAATGACATGCTTTCTAGAAACATTTTACTTAATAATTTGTCTTTATAGTAGATTTTCCAAAATCTTAAAACTTCATTTTTAAGTTCTAAATTAGTAGTTGTTGTAAGTAAAAATGGCAAGTGTTTCTCTGTCCGAAGCAAATGCCTGCTAAATATCTGACCGATCTATTAGCAGTGTTGGTGATTGTATGAGAGGCCGTTCTATGTTTAGCTCAGGGATGCTGCGTCCAGTTTTAACAGGGCTTTCTGTGTCGAGAGGGAAAATAGCCTGAACAGGTGCAGATCTAGCCCTGGATGTCTTTCCCCCACGACTCAGGCTTTCAAAGTAGAGTCTTACTCATTAGCTCATGGATCGAACCCAATACATTTCAGCCATGTCTCGCCCATGGAATGAACCACAGCTCGTCTCTCAGCGAGGACATTTTTTGGTTAAAGTGAAATAACTGTCGTACGGTCTTCTAGGTAAGGATTGTATATTTGTGGATTTGTGAATTTCAGTCCATTGATTCATTGCTGAATGAATGCTGTATGATTTGGTTCTTATTTTGCTGATGTGTTTGCTAAGGAGGACTGATTTGGATGATTTGTGAGATGCATTGAAATGGTTTTGAATATCTTCTTTAACACAAAGTGATATATGCAAAAAATAACTTCATTACTAAATGGCTTCAACCACACCTCAACAGCTTCATATCTAATTACAGTCTGACAACTGTAAGTCAATTAACTGATTTTTGCCAGTAAATGACTAAAGAAAGTTGTCATGTAAGTCGAGTAAATACAATGAAAATTCAGTTTCATTGTATTTGGTGAAATAAAAATGTGTCTGGTTTCATTCATCCATTTATGTCTTCATGCTGGATAGTTTTTCTTATTGACATTTTTTATAATTCTGATGTTTTTAAAATGATTTTGTTAATTTGAAAATTTGAAAGTAAATAGCTTTTTCTAATCAACTAGTTTTTCAAGAGATTCTTCCCTAAAAATGTAAATGTATTCTTTATTTTTGTTAATAGAGATATTTGTGACCTGTATTATTTAGGCTGGTTTGATCATTTAATATGTCCAAAAGACTGACTGTTCATCATATTCTGCATTTTAACAACACATTTAATTTGTTTGCATATTGTGATAGACTGAAAATCTAGATGATATTCAACTATTACGAGATATATTGCAATTTAACCTAAAGTTTTACACGGTGACGGTGCACATTTCATCTATCAAACATGAATTAAAAAAGTCATGATATTGTTGAATAAAGGTGGTTTACCTCTGTATTCTAATGCTTGAATTAATGAACTCTGTGACCACAAATAGCATTCATTTTGAGTCACTAGCACACTTAAAATTAAAGAAATTATGAATTATATATGCATTAAGTAAATATGCATTGTAATTGTGTTGTAAACGACCTAGGCTGAAACATTTAGATGTTTGTTTTAGTCTGTTAATGTCAGTATACAACTGAATATACATTCATTGGAGGTCAAATGAAAACCAGATGCGTTCAGACATGATATCTGTGCATGTTTTTCTTTTTCATTCATGACTGTATTGTATTGTGGATGTACTTGTAAATGTGTGTTTCTGATTGTGTTTTCCAGGTGGTTTTGTGAGGGTAAAGAGTTGGAAAACAGTCCTGATATCCAGATCATCGCTAATGGTGAGCGACACACTCTGATCATAGCGGAGGCGTTTGAAGAAGACACGGGCAGATACTCGTGCTTTGCCTCCAACTTTTATGGCACAGACTCCACCTCAGCAGAAATCTACATTGAGGGTATGTAAATGACTTATGGACTATTTAATATGAAATATACATTGACTAAATGATTGCAGCCGCAGTCTGAAATTAAGTTTGTATATTTGCATTTTTTATTAGGAGCGTCTTCATCAGATTCTGATGAAGAAATCTTTTTTCAAGCAGAGTGAGTTTGTATATTTTCCATAATGAAATCTGTATCTGCAGTACCTTTTGAACCCTAGGGTTGAAATCACATGCACACTTTTTTTTTCCAGACTTGGTGGACCTGCTGTGGTCTTGGCAGAACCCAACACATCTGCTGAAGACACCACGCCAACTATAACAACCACCTTTGCTGAACCACCAGCACCTTCTGACACAGAAGCAGTGCCACTGACTGAGCTGATTGATGACCCAACCTCTAAGCAGGAAGATACAGAACACAGTTCCAAGGTTGTCAGCTCTGATATACCTGTACTAGAACCATCCATATCTGTTGTAGAACCAACCGTACCTGTACTAGAGCCAACCTTACCTGTACTAGTACCAAACTTACCTGTACTAGTACCAACCGTACCTGTACTAGAGCCAACTGTACTTGTACTAGAACCACCAACGCCAATATCTGAGCTGGAGCCAACTCCACCTATTCCTCCACTGACCATTGCCCCACCATCACCTCCATCCAGCCATAGTATCTCCGATGCACTGTTAACATCTCAACAGAGCATTTCTGAGGTATGAAAAACACACTAAATCTGCAGTATTGATTTCCGACTAATGCATGTGATTTTCTTACATTGCATATGTTTTGTTTTCAGAATCTAAATGGCAGCAGTAGTTATCTTCAAAGCTTCGATGTAAGGCCCATGATGGCAGCTCCGGTTTTTACAAAGGTAGAGCAAACACAGCTTGTATTTCTAAATCTTGACATTGAGCGCCAATGAAGAATAAATTTTTGCTTGACAAAAAAATTATAATATTTTGACGTGTTTTAAACTTTTGCATGGATGCCTGTCCCAAATCCAGGGAGTCAAAACCTTGGTATGCAGTTTTGCCTGGCAGGCTGTAAAACAGGCAAATCCAGTGCAAGCCATGTTTAGAAATATCATAGACACTTGGTGGTGTCCCCGTTTGACTTGGGCCAGTAAGAAACCACCTAGCAATGCACTATCAACCCCACAGAACACCCTTTAAAATGCATAAAATGCATTGTAAAATTGTACGTTTAGTGGTACAACAGCTTGTCACTGGGGCAGTACCCTCAAAGGGACACCTTTGTACCTAAAGGGTGCACGTTAGGAACAGAAAAGTACATATTACTACCTTAAGGGTACATATTACTATTCTAGGGTACTATTATGCACCTATTAGTGGTAAAGAAGGTACAAATGTGTACCTTTGTGGGACTGCCTGTGCAAAGCTGTTTTTTTTCAAACAGTGTATAGAGTAGCAATCCAAAACATTTCACTGCAATAGTTATTATTTTCAGAATAATTAAAACCTAGTTTTTGCATGTTTTCCATTCCTTTGTCATTGTACACCATTGTCTCTCTTGCTGTAGAGCCTCCAGGACATCCTGGCTTTAGAGAGTCAGTTGGTAGTTCTGGAGTGCAGAGTAAAAGGCATTCCCTCCCCTAAAGTGGACTGGTACCGGGAGGGAACACTTATTGAAGATTCTCCAGACTTCAGAATCCTTCAGAAGAGTATGTATCATTGTAATGCACAGTGCATTTAGATATGTGGTTGGATCCATCCGTGAAAACTGCTGAAAATGTTTCAACTTGAAAGAAAAGTTTACAGTGCTTGACTATTTCTTCTTAAAATTGTTATCTGACAATCCACACATTCTGCTTTTTTCATCCCAGAACCAAGATCCATGGCTGAATCTGGTAGGTGTATTTGATTACCCCCGCTTTGTCAAGATAATTATTTCATGACTCTAACCACCTAACATTGTACCATTTCTCTGTTTGTTGTGGACATCAGAGGAGATATGTACTTTGGTTATTGCGGAGGTCTTTCCAGAGGATTCTGGAATATTTATTTGCATAGCCAGCAATAAATATGGCACCGTTTCCAGTACTGCCGTATTGAGAGTAAAAGGTAATTTTCTTTTATTGTTGTGGAATCGATTATTGGATCAGCTTAAGACTGTTCATAATGAGATAAAAATGTATACATATATCACATCTCAAGTCTAATTCTGAACAATATTTTGTCTGCATCGATAGGATACAATAATAACAGCACCAACCCTAAAACAACAAGTACTTTAACAGTGGAATCCACCCTCCAAAAGTTTCCGGCAACAGAACTGATGTCAACAACTTTAAAGCGTAAACCAGATGATTCTCTGGTAAACCACAAGCTTCACTCAAGCATGATTTGCCTTGACCCTTTGAGCTGGGGCAATAAGCATTCAGACCTTCAGGACTCTGGAACTCCTCGCTCAGATTCCCTAAATCCTAGTACCCTTCGCCATGATCTCACCACTAGCCTACCTAGTCTAAACCCTCTCAGCATTGGAAAATACAGCTCAGATACTTTCAGGACTAGTTTACCTCAGGTAGACCCACTCCGCTTCAGTTCTTCTTCACTGAACTCAGACTCAAACCATAAGCCTCTCAGCTCTAGCACAACACACTTTGATTCAGGAGGGTCTGGTTTTAAGCCTTCCACAGAAGTGACACAAAGTCCACCAAACGGATCAGCCTCCAGCATCGCTATGAGCTCTGATGCCAGCCCTTCTGTTACTAGTCTCCCACCAGTAAACTCCAGTGACTATCAAGAGCGACCAACTGTTAAACCCTACCAGATCCTCCAACTTCTTGCCTCAAGACAAGACAAGACAAGGGTGTGTTATGGAATCACAACGAATCTGGCTCTGGATCCCGAGTTGGCCTCCGTGTAACCTTTAAACTCCCGGAGGATGAAGACGAGGAAGAGAAAGAAATGTCATCTAAAGATCCACCGCCAGTGTTGGCTAAACCAAAATTGTAAGTACCAACTTTAGAGTGTTGCAAGACAACTTGAGAGTTAAATTACATTTTTAGGACTATCTGAAGTAGAAAACATGCTTGTTTTCTCCTTCTGTCTTATCTTAGAGACCCAGTGCAGCTTCAGATCCTCCACAACCAGGTGCTTTTGGAACAGTGGCAGGAAAACGTCTCCCCAAGCCAAGATTCACCACATTTAGACAGGACAAGTTGTGAGCCACCACCTGTCAAGCCAACTCACCCTCCTGCAAATCCAGTTCCTTCCCAACTCCAACCACCACCTCTTGTAATGAACTCTGCTCCAGTTCCACTGCCGATCCCTGCATCTGTCCCTCTACTTCCTACAGCACCTGCTCCCATATTAAAAGCTGTGCCTGTATCCCAATTCAGCATGCCTTTAATCAATTCCATGCATTTGCCCCAACTTTCTCCATCAGCCACAACCATTCACAACCACCCTCAACAAAATCTGGTTCCTACTACTTTAAGTACTGTTCCACTGGGCATGGTTCCCTCTAACCTACTAACCCAAACGAATGTGGTGCCCACTTCTCCTCAGCTAAATTTGTGGCCAATCTCACCCAGTGTGGCTCCAGTTACCCCTATGCCAAGTGTGATCCCAACAATCCCAATAACTCAACCAGGAGGAGTTCCCAACATCCCTATGCCTCCACATTTGGGACCTTCTGCACATTGTCCTCAACATATCATGGCTCCAACCACCCAACCAAACCCCAACCATGTGGCCAATGTTCCACCCATTACTCCTTCCACCCATATTTCACAAATAAACATGAATCCAACCTTGCAGATGAACTCTGTTTCCGTTAGTGGCACGAGTTATGCCAGAACACAGGCACTGATATCACCTAATGCATCAGCGGTTAACAACACTGCGCCAAAGTTATTCACCACCACAAATTCTCATCCCAGCATGGCTCCACAAGACACACATTCTCAAGGTGTGCCTTATAAACTCCTGAGTACGATCACCTCATCACATCTAGTGAGAAATCAACCTGCACCCATACCGAGTCCAATGTCTCCACCTCCGTTGAATGACACCCGGCCTCCACTTCCCGGGATTAGTCCAATCTCCACCCAGAGCTTCACCTACACAAGGCCGAAGGAGTTCATCGCGGCCCAGACACTCTCTCCTATCAGGAGTCCTTCCCCAACCGAGTCTCCTGTTCCAATGCTCCATGAATTAGCAGCACAGATATTCCCGAAGTCGACACAGGCACTCACATCGCCCGTCAACCACTTTTCTCCGTCCCCAAGAAAGTTCCCAACAAGAGTTCTGGAGTGTCCAAGCAGCCCACCATATGTGTCCTCACCCCCTCTACTGCCTCCTGGGCTGGTGAATTCAGTGTTTTCTTTTAGAAATCAGTCCCCTCCACAAGCTTCTTCACCAACCTCTAGCAGCTCCACTCCTAGCCCCATCCAAAATCCAGTGGCCTTCCTTAGTTCAGTCCTTCCTTCACTTCCAACATCTCTTCCGACCAATGCCATGGGCCTGCCTAAGAGCGCCCCGCCGGGGTAAGCAAACACAAACACAACATTTCATTATAACAGAGGTTCTCAACCCTGCTCCTGGGGATCCACTGTCCTGCAGAGTTGAGCTCCAACCCTAATCAACCACACCTGAAGGTAATCAAAGTATTCAGAATAGCTTAATTGAAAATACACATGCAGGTGTGCTGAAGCAGGTCGGAAATAAACTGTACAGGACCGTGGGTTCCCCTTGGATTAGGGTTGAAGACCTCTGTATTATAATATTGTAATATCATAATATGGTTTGAAGGGCACGGTTCTCTTAAAGGGGTCATGATGACATGGATCTTTTTATTAATTTAATAGATTCCTTGAGTTTACTTATGCTAGTAAAGTTTTTTCCCCCAGAAAAAAACAAATAAATGAGGAAAATTATTATTTTCAACCCTCATTCTGAACTTCTCTCAGAAACCTCATGTTAAAGGGGCGGGTCCTTTAAGGCTTCTCAGTAATTATGATTGGCTCACGTCATAGCATAGGAAACACTATCAACGCCCCCTCGCTATTGCATGTGTGTTTTGACAACATAATCAAGGTAATTTCCAGACAAAGCATTATGAAATCATTTACTTAGGTTTGTGATGCAGCTGCGGTCAGATCTAGCACTGCTTCATCTTTCAACAAATGTTTCTTTGTGAACTCTCCATAACACTGTGCCTCGTTTACAAAGCAAAATGCTCTGACATAATCCGGGACACCATTAAAAATAAACTATCCACTTGTTCCTTGATATTTCAGATGTTTGAAGCCTAATATAATATAGATAGCACTTAATCGTTGTGACTAGACTGCACTGACTAGTTCAGGTAAATAATGACACTATGGTCTTCTTAGAGCTGTTTAACAGCAGAATTTGAATTGTCTTAAATATATACACACGTATTTGTATCATATTTTAATGCCATACCTCGGTCTCATTGTGTTACTTCATGTTCAGGCCTCAAGGTGCACTAAAGAAGAATCAAAGAGGATCCAGACTCATGTCTGACGATGACATCCGCGAGAGCAAGGAAACACTGTTACAAGATATTGAGAAGAAACTACAATTTAAAGACGAACAGCTTCGTTTTGGACAGCAGGTATGTGGTGTAATAAATATCACACGCATGGGTTTCGTTGTGTATAGTACAAATAGTAGACCTAGGCCATGCTTTTGCAGGATTGACAGACACAATTCAGTTATACAATATTGCTCATCTTCTGTTTTTCACAGAAGAACGTTTTTGCTGCTTTTGATCATCTTACTTTGAGTTACGGGTTTCTTTATGTGAGACACTATTACAGACGGTTTAATCTTGGTTTGTAGTAGTTAAGTTTGTGTGTGCTTACACAAAACACAGATTGATGGAGATGGAGAAGGAATGGGAAGACAAATATCCCCCTAAATGTGATACACATGTTCTGTGTATCACAGCTTGATCAGTCTGCTTTAAGACAAAACCAGGACTTCGTAATGATATTAGCAAAAACATGTTATTTTTTATCTCTCGTTCTTAAGAAGTTTTCAAGCTTCTTTGTGATGTTGAAGGATGAATCCAACTCTTTGTTGGCTTGCACCAAATGCAAAAATATATCACCTGCTGAGATACTTTTTCTCATTTCATTAGCACAAATTATGCCATGCAAGTATTACAGATAGATATGTATACAGATAACTCTATAATGATCTATATAGATATATATGTATAATTCCTGCATGGCACTTTTTTTCATATTTGATATACTTGTGTACTCTTCATGGTATTTGATTAAGTGCATGCTTGCAATTTTACATACTTTTTATTTGCATTTGCATTTGCAATATATTAATAGTTATATTTCTTAGCGCCGCAAATCTGTAAATATTTAGGTGTTCTGTAAATCATTTGGACTGGACTTCAATTAAAAGCTTTGTTTAAAGTCAACACAAAATCAACCTCTTTTCTCATTTTACATCCTCATCGAGTTTTTCATGTTGAGTTTAAATGTCAGTATAATTGATTTGAGGGCTTCATTACATTTAATACTTTCTATTGCAATGTATTGCTGGTTGTCATTTATTAATGAAAACCTTTTATTTTATTTAATTTCCGTGGTCTGTAAATCTCCATGCATCATTTAGTGGCTTTACATCAATGCAATTCCCATTTAATAATCAGTTCCACTGTGTTCACATTCTAACACATTAAATATGTCAAATGTGATGCACCATATTAACACTGTCAGAATAGCATGATAAAAACACACATGTGTCTTGATGTGTGACTAGCGTTTGTGTTCACATCCTCCTCATTCATCCTGTCCTCCGTAGAAGCAGAGTTATTTGGGGGAAGTGAGCCGACCGCTCGGACCAAACCTTCCCACCGCAGCTGTCATTAACTATGACAAGGTACAAGCATTTCTCTCCATTGCCAGCAGTGCTTTGTTCTGAAGTGCATTGGTTTCATAATATAAGAATCAATTATGATTGAAACCAGAAACAAGATGATCCTGAGCTAATATAAAGCTGTGGCTTTTTTCCACTAATGAACCTGCATGATAATAACTCTCTTTAGAGTACATATTTCATGAACACTTTACAATAATTTGTTAACTATATCAGTTAACATTAACGATGGAAAATACTTAGAAAGCATTTGATAATGTTAGTTAATTTAATAATATTATGAGCTGAACGTGGACTTAAAATAAACAGTTGTGTTTTTATTAAGTAGTGTTTAATATATTATATATATTAAATTTGTTTAGTATAGAGATAGATTAGATATGACATATTAGAATATTATATTAATATTTATAAATACTATAACAAATCTCTTCCTTATTGTTAGTTATTGCAGTAACTAATGTTAACCAATGGGACTGTATTGTAAAGTGTTACCATGTAAAATTAATTGTATGAATGTTTAAAGCCATAATTGTTTTAAAATATGCACATTTTAACATTAAATCCTGAAGTCAGAATCATTTAAGTTCAGAGTCATGAAATCTGAATAGTATCTGCGTTGAGACCTGACAGAGATTGGAATGAACAGGGCTCTTCTGTGCTATTAATAGAGGTGACTGTATTCAGACATGTTGGTGGACATCCAGAACTACGCGCTGACCTGCCGAGAGTCATTTATCATAGCCAGAGTACTTTATGTGTGCCAGAGTTTCATATTAGCTATTTAGTGAACCTGCCAGAGTCATTTATTCATAATTTATATTCATATATGGCCAATTTTCATCCTTTCTCTAACCCCCAGAACATATGTTTCCACCACAGAATTAAAACATTTGCGACTTTATCTCACAATTCTGACTTTTTTCTCAGAATTGCAAATTTATATCTTACAATTTTCAAAAATTCTGAATTCTGAGTTTAAATCTCACAAATCTGGCTTTTCTCACAATTCTGGCTTTTCTCATAATTCTGAGTTTTTTCTTGGAATTCTGTTTGAATCTCAAATTCCACTTTTTTCCTCTGAATTCTGAGTTTAAATCTCACAATTGGAATTTTTTTTCTTGGAATTCTGAGTTTAAATCTCACAATTCTGGCTTTTCTCGTAATTCAGAGTTTTAGGTCCCATTTACACTAATGCATTTTCGTTTTAAACGCATAACTTTTGCTACAGTTACGCCTATCGTTTACACTACTCCGGCGTTTTCAAGGTCGAAAACGGAGACTTTTGAAAACGCTGCAGACCCCGTTTTAGATATCTCAGATATCTCAGATATTTATCAGATATCTCTTTGTTTGTTTATTGTTATTTTTAGTCATCACTATGATCAGTTTGATTGTTTAATTATGCGACTGTACTGGAAACTTTAACATTTAGCTAGCAACTGTGAGTAATGTTTCCACTGAACCTGGAAAAAGTAGTTAATAAGAAAGTTTAGTTAATATGAAAACAATAATAATAATAGTTCATGAATGATTTCAGGTAATTATGTGTTTTGTAGGAATATAAGGTGACGAGCTTTGAGCAGAGGCTAATGAGTGAGATCGAGTTTCGTCTGGAAAGAACTCCAGTTGAAGAGTCGGACGATGAAGTTCAGCACGATGAAATTCCCACGGGAAAATGCATCATGCCCATCTTCGACAAGAAACTGAAGCACCTCAGGGCTGTGGAAGGGATTCCTGTCACATTTACCTGTAAAGTTGTTGGAATTCCGATTCCTAAAGTGAGTTTTTGACAGCCTGTGATGTTCTTGTAGTGCATGCACAGAAAATAACACTTTCATTGTGTTCTCTTTATGGTTCAAAGTTTGGGATTGGTAAGACCTTTAAATATGTTTTTGAAAGAAGTCTCTTCTGCTCCGCAAGGCTGCATTTATTTGATAAAAAAATACAATAAAATGGTACATATTTTTACAATTCAGTGTTCAGTGTCATGTGATCTTCAGAAATCATAATAATATACTGATTTGCTGCACAAGAAACATTTCTGATTATGTTGAAAAATTTGTTAAAAACAGTTGTGCTGCCCAATATATTTGTGTAAATTGTGATACATTTTGTTTTTCAGGATATATTTTTATAACTTTAAAAATACACTCACTTTTGATCAATTTAATACGTCGTCCTCAATGAATAAAAGTACTAATTTCTTTTATATAGCTACAAAAATATGAATCTAGTGCTTTTAGATTAATAATGAATCATTATTATTTCTGGACCGTTTATATTAACTTCAGTCTTTAAGCATAACAGGCGTGGACACTGGACTACTGCAATGCTCTTCTGGCTGGACTTCCATCAAACACAATCAAACCTCTACAAATGATTCAGAATGCAACTTCAACGAGCCCAAAAGAGCCCATGTTACACCTCTCTTTGTCTCCTTGCACTGGCTACCAGCTGCAGCTCGCATCCAGTTCAAGACACTGATGCTTGCATATAGAACAACCACAGGCTCAGCACCCACCTACCACTCACTATTTCGAATCTACATCCCCTCCAGAAGCCCTCTTCCACTCACTCATTATTGCAGAATCTACATCCCCTCCAGAAGCCCGCCTATTGTACTTCCATCTACATTGTATGAAGCCCTCCAGAAGCCTACTTCCACTCACATTTTAACATTACATCCTGAAGTCGCCTCACTTCTACTCACTATTACGAATCTACATCCCTCCAGAAGCCCTGCTTCCTCACTATTACGAATCTACATCCTCCAGAAGCCCCGCCTACTTCCCTCACTATTACGAATCTACTCCCTCCAGAAGCCCGCCTACTTCCACTCACTATTACAGAATCTACATAATGACATGAGCCCTACATTCCATCTCACTTTCCCTCCAGAATCCTCAGTTCCACTCACTGTGAATCTACATCCCCTCCAGAAGCCCGCCTACTTCCACTCACTATTACAAATCCACATCCCTTCCAGAAGCCCCGCCTACTTCCACTCACTATTACGAATCTACATCCCCTTCAGCCCCTCCTACTTCACTCACTATTACGAATCTACATCTCCTCCAGAAGCCCGCCTACTTCCACTAGTAATTATGAATCCCTACATCCCTCCAGAAGTTTCATTTCCACTCACTATTAGTAACTAATCTACATCCTCTAGCCGCCTACTTCCACTCACTATTTATATTCATATATCCAATCTACATCCCCTCCAGAAGCCCCGCCTACTTCCACTCACTATACAGAATCCCTCCAGAAGCCCGCCTACTTCCACTCACAATATCTGAATCTACATCCCCTCCAGAAGCCCGCCTTTACTCACTGTACAATCTCTGCATCCTCCAGAAGCCCCTCCTACTTCCACTACGAATCTACATCCCTCCAGAAGCCCCTCCTAAAATGTGTCCACTCTGTCTCACAAAAATCTACATCCCCTCCAGAAGTCCCGCCTACTTCCACTCACTATTCTGAATCTACATCCCCTCCAGAAGCCCCGCCTACTTCCACTCACTATTACGAATCTACATCCCTCCAGAAGCCCCTCTTCCACTCACTATTAATCTACATCCCCTCAGAAGCCCTGCTTACTTCCACTCACTAACGAATCTACATCCCCTCCAGAAGCCCCGCCTACTTCCACTCACTAAATCTACATTCCCTCCAGAAGCCCCTCCTACTTCCACTCACTATTTATATCTACATCCCCTCCAGAAGGCCGCCTACTTCCACTAATTACAGATTGTACTACTTTATAGCAGCCTACTGTGAGTACTTTCCACTGAACCTACATCTCCTCCAAGAAGCCCCTCCTACTTCCACTCACTAATTACGAATCTACATCCTCCAGCCTACTTCCACTCACTATTACGAATCTACATTCCTCCAGAAGCCCCTACTTCCACTCACGTCTAATCTACATCCCTCCAGAAGGCCGCCTACTTCCACTCACTATTCAGATCTACATCCCCTCCAGAAGCCCTCCTTCCCACTCACTATTACGAATCTACATCCCCTCCAGAAGCCCCGCCTCACTTCCTCACTATTGGAATCTACATCCCTCCAGAAGTCTGAGATCTGCTAGTGTCGTGGTACCATCACAGAGGCTCAAAATCACTCTCCAGAACATTCGTTCACCGTTCCTGGCTGGTGGAATGATCCCCCATCCAGAACGCTGGATTCCTGTCATTCTTTAAGCAATAACTGAAAACTCATCTCTTCCGACACTACTTGACTTCATCCTGATCTTTATCTTTTTCTCCTTCTCTTGCTAGCTTGTACTTATTTGAACAATGCCTGAGACTTGTTAAGGGCACTTCCTCTGTTTGTTTGCCTCTTCAAGATTAATCGCTTTATGTATTCCCCAATTGTAAGTCCCTTTGGATAAAAGCGTCTGCTAAATGACTAAATGTAAATGTAAAAGAAACATAAATACATAGTCCAAACTACTTGTTGATGGACTTTTATTTTGTACTTTTCCACACAGGTTTACTGGTTTAAGGATGGGAAGCAGATTTTGAAGAAAAACGAGCACTATAAGAAGATCAGAGAGGGTGATGGGACGTGTTCATTACACATAGAAACCGTCACTAATGATGATGACGGTAATTATACAGTCATGGCAGCGAATCCACAGGTAACGACAGCAAACATTCTGGAGAAAATCATCAGAAATGACTCTGATGTACCGCAGGAATGAGTCGAGCTTGTTTTCATGTTCACAGGGCAGAATAAGTTGCTCTGGCCATTTGATTGTCCAAACGGGTCCCGTGCGAAACCGTCCCATGGTTCACTCGCAGAGGTGAGTCGGATCAGTGCTCAGTCCTTCTGCAGATGCGACGGCTGACAAAGAGAGACGTTTAATAGACTTGCATGTGTAATACATAGATGCAAACTCCTCACCTTTCAGTGACAACTCACTTTTTTGAGATCAAAATAGGTCACGATTTGAGATTTGCTTTGCTTGGATCCAATGAGAAAGTGTTTTTATGAGGGGGGGGTTACAAGGCTAAATAAAGAACTGTAGTTGTTTCAGTGAGTATTGCATAGTATTTTCTTTACTCTTTACTTCACAAACTATGTCTAAAGGGGGTAATATGTTATATATTGGAGGTCTGAGATGTGGGAACGGTGAAGAGAGAGAGAGGGCAAACTTTTTTGCATTTTTGGTCAGCATTGTCGTCTAATCAGCCAGTATTGTCTAAAGTAGCCTGCATAGCACTTCATCTTTTATAACATAGGATTTTAACCAAATAAATTCAATTTAGATTTTTGTAAAATGTTGCAACAAGATGTTGTTTTTTGTGGTGAAAAATTACAGTTTTGGACATACGCTCTTAAAAATAAAGCTGCTTCACGATGCCACAGAATAACCTTTTTTGTCTTTATGGTTCCAAAAGAACCTTAACATCTGAAGAACCTTTCTGTGTCACAAACATGTTCTTTGTGGCGAAATAAGGTTCTTCAGATTATAAAAAGGTAGAGATGTTCTTTAAAGAACCTTTGACTGAATGCTTCTTTGTGGAACATAAAATGGTTCTTCTATGGCATCGCTGGGAAGAACCTTATGAAGCACCTTTATTTTTTAAGAGTGTATAAGAATAATAAATAGTAATACAAATATTTAAGTAGCTACAAATGAGCATGTAAAGCAAATATTTCTGTCATCACTCGAGCTGTTTTCCCCAGAGTCCGCGCGCGTGTACAGGAAGTGGAGGGCGAGCCGGCTCAAGAGCACTTCTTTCGTCCGCACTTCCTTCAGGCTTCAGGAGACATGTCGGCTCACGAGGGACGCCTCTGTAGGTTAGACTGCAAGGTACTGGAGCAAGATATAACCGACAGTGGTCCCAAAACTCATCTGAGCGCTTACATCATTGCATTAGGAGTCCTAGCAGACCAGATGTACTAACAGCTTGCTCCAGCGCAAACCGTCTTTTGGTGTTAAAGTAGCACGGTCAGGATTTACTAAAGAAGAATTAGAGCTGAAAAGGCGTGGACACAGTTATGCTTATGCTTGACCTTATAGAATATGCATTTGTTTCCCTTTCAGATGCAAAATTGTCAGTAAATCACCCGCAGAAGTGTCCCCTCCCATCAGCGCTTTTATAGAATTGCTCTCTAATGCTAATTTACCCTGTTTAGTAAATCTGGCCATAAATATACAAAATAAGTGCACTTTACCATGCTTTTAAAATGGGTTCTTACTGAAAGAAAATATTTTAAATTAATATAGCCTACAGTACTTTAGTGCAAACTGAGTGTAATATTTTGGATATTTTGGAAAATGTATTATAGTTAAAATTTATGTTAACTGCAATTATTTTAACTTAAGATGATAGAAAGCAGGACTTAAGTACATCTTTAAGTACATCTTTTCCATAATTACCTCAGTGTACTGCTGAATGTACTGACAAAGATTTACGATAAAATAAATATATAGTTTAATATTATAAAATGTTCAATTTAATTTGAAACTTGCATGTCATGTTTTTAAAACACTGATTAATTTACAAAAGTGTTATTTTAGTATCATTTAGGCACTATTATAGGTTTTAATTAATATATTTTTAAAGTATTTAGTTTTCCATTTTCATTAAAAATAAATTAGGTTTTTGTTTCTTAGATTTTTTCCCCTGTATATGTCTATATAGTTTTAATACATTTTTATTTATGTTTTAATTATTTTTAGTAAGTCAAGTTAAACAAAATGAAAATGAGAGATGTTGCCTTGGCAACTAGATTAAATAAAATACTAAATATTTTTTATGGTTTTAATATTAGTTTCAGTTTAATTTACTATAATAACCCGTATTTACAATATCCTTTAAAAACTAATTATAATTTGACATATTTACAAAGTGCACTTTTAACTGTACTTTAAGAAACCTGCTCATGAAAGTCACTTAAGTACTTACCAATGGCTTTGTGTTCCGTTGTATCATTTAAAACCATTTAAACTCTTTTTGTATCATTTCAAAATGCTTGAAAAGTCACTGAAGTGTCCAAGTACTTTTGTGGGCAGCTGTCTGTTATCCAATGCGATGACAAGAAACCTAAATGATCATGTTTTTCCATGTTTTTGACTCCGTCTTGCTCTGCTGTGTGTGTAGGTGAGTGGGCTTCCTCATCCTGAAATCATGTGGCTCCTCAACGGGAAGCCCATATATCCAGACCTCACTCACCGAATGCTCGTGAGAGAAAACGGGATCTATTCTCTGGTTATTGACCCTCTGACTCAAGCCGATGACGGGACGTACACCTGCATCGCCTCAAATAAAGCGGGACAGAGTTCATTCTGCCTCGAGCTCAGAGTAGTGGGTGAGAGCCGGTCGTCTATTTAACATTAAACACTAGAGAGCACATTTCTGCCACAAAAGAAGAAAAAAAGTGCTTTGATAAATCATAATTATGACTTAGAATGACATAAGTCGAAATTATTAGATAGAAATTCATAATTATGACAACAAATCTAAACTATGGCATACTAAGTCGTTATGAGATTATTAAAACGACTTAGCATATCATAATTGATCCTATGATGACTTATCTAATAATATTGACTTTTTATGTTAATTTTGAGTATCTCAATAATTTTATAATTCCATTCGAACTCATTTTTGACTATCATAAATTCAGCCTTGTTCATGAATTTCAACCTTTTATGTCATAATTATGACTTATTATGTAATAATTTCGATATATACGAGTTTTGATTTTTCTCACAATTTTGACTATTATATTTATTATTTGTATTTTATACCATAATTGACTTTTATGTCAAAATGATGACGTGTCATAATTCTAACTTTTTATTGAATAATTATGACTTTTCAAAATTATATCTCATATTTATAATTTTTTTGTTATTCTTGTCATATTTTCTACTTATCATAATTAACTTATCTCAATATTATAAAATTTTGACTTATAACAAGTCAAAAATATTAACAAAGTCATAAGTCAAAATGTTATAATATTGAGAAGTTAATTATGACATAAGTAGTAATGATGACAATAATTTATTAGTATATTATAAAAATGAGATATTACAAAATTATCACGTCTCATGATTCTAACTTTTTATCTAATAATTCTGACTTTTCATGTCATCCCAAAATTATATCTCATATTTATAACATTTTTAATTATTGTCATATTTTCTATTTATCATAATTAACTTATCTCAATATTATAACATTTTGACTTATAATGAGTCAAAAATATTAACAAAGTCATAAGTCAAAATTGTATAATATTGAGAAGTTAATTACGACAAAAGAATGAGATAACAATTATGAGATATTCCAGAATTATGACATAATTAGATCAAATGTTATAACTATGAGATAAATTATAATTGACATAAAAAGTAAACTGACCAGTCAATATTGACAAAGTCATAAATATTAACATTAAGTCATATCAATTTTGACTATTTTTTGTGTCATAATTATAATTTATCTCATAGTTATAACATTTCATCTAATAATTACGACAAAGACATTTTTAATTTTTATGTCATCTTTTTGACTTGTCGATTTATTAAATCACAAATAGAGTTATAAAGTCAGTATTGTGAGATATAAACTTGCAATTGTAAGAAAATAATCAGCCTTTTTGTATTTCTCTCTAAATATCAATAACACACAAATATTTGAGCACATGCAGAAAAAGAGCTGAAGCAGGCGCCGCACTTCGTGGAGAAGCTGCAGAACACGGGCATCGCCGAGGGCACCCCGGTGCGTCTGGAGTGCAGAGTCGGGGATGCCACAGCCGGTCATCTACTGGAAGAAAGACAACGACACAATCCTTCACTCGAGAGACCGAGTCAGGTGAGTCTGCTCACATCTGCTGGACCAGAAACCAGCCATTCCCACACATATCAGATCATAGACGCAGTAAATGAAGAACATGAATCACATTCTGTGTCTGTTATCCCAGCATGCATCAGGACATGACAGGTTATGTCTGTCTACTGATTCAACCGACCAGAAAGGAAGATGCTGGCTGGTACACGGTGTCTGCAAAAAATGAAGCCGGAATCATATCATGCACAGCAAGAATAGACATATATGGTGAGTCAATTACATTTCTTAATATGGCAGCACTAAATATTAGTAAAGTTAAAAATTGTTAAGCATTTTAGCTGCAATTTTAGTTATTCTCCTGCAAACTCAGAGTACAGTACTTTTATTAGCTGGTCAGAAATAAATGAAAATCTGTATTAAACTATAAAACTCCACTTCAGCTATTTTAAATGAAATGTTTCTAATTATTTTAAGAAATAATGTTAATAATTAAAAATGTAACTACTATATTATACCCCATGCTAAATTATTTAAGATGTAATTTTTCTTATTATTGTAAGAAATTATTCTAATAATTACAAATGTAATTAAATACTATATTATACTCCTTTTAAAATGTTTTCTAGTGCTGTTAAATGATTAATCACGTCCAAAATAAAAGTTTTTGTTTACATAATATATGTGTGTGTGCTGTGTTTATTTATTATGTATATATAAACACACACACATGCATATAAATGTTATATTTGTTTATTAAATATATTTATATATAATATAAATGATATAAATATAAATATATACATGTAAATTTTACACAGTATGAATACAATAATTACAATAAATAAACACAGTGCACACACACACATGTATTATATAAACAAAAACTTTTATTTTGGACACGATTAATCGTTTAACAGCACAATTTTTTTCAAATTATTTTGAGAAATTATTCTGATTCTGAAATTGACTTAAACTACTGTATTATACTCTATTTTATCTATTTACACTTATTTTCTTTAAAAAACTCTTATTAATATCAATTATTATTATACATTAAATGTTTGTATTTTGATAAATTAATTTTCCACACTGCAGGACACGTGAAGTGAACTGCAAAAATATGATTTATAAAGATTAAGAAAAGATGACTGGCTAAAGCACCAAAAATATAAACGTTGTCTAACACAATTATATCATAGGATTATATTATATCATATATATATATATAGGATTAAGCCCTTGAGATGTACCATCACAATCACAACATAGTCACAAAAACATTACATCCTTAAACAACACCAAACAACACAAACATTAATAACAAAAACACCACAGCATTACAAAATAACAAATATGAAACTGATCGATATATTTTGTATCTGATCACAACATAAGCCAAACAAATCAATACCATCTTCCAAAATAACATGTAAGATATGCTTAAACATCTTAAATGATGATCGAATATCATCTGGTCAATTATTCCAGTCTGTAGGACCTTTAAACATGAAGCTCTTTTAACAATGTTTTTTGACTCGATCATTTAAAGAACAAGGTACCAAGTATGTTGTAAATGGTAGGATATTTAAAATGAATATAAATTGAAGCCAGTGAATATGTCGTCTTGTGTGTAAAGATGGCCACAGGAGTGCATCATACATTACACAATGATGAGTATAAAAACAAATCTGCAACGTCTGTTATATGCTGTGTTAAGAAGAGCGAGATCTAGTGACTCAAATATATCCTCCCAGCACATATGCCGAATATGATCATATGCTTCATTTTCTGTAGCTCAGTGGCATCAGCACGTTCATCCACCGATGAAGAAGACGCAGTTTGCCGGGAGTCGATACGCTGCTCTCTCCGGCCAGGGTCTGGATGTAAAGTCAGCCTTTTCCATGAGCGACACCGGCCCCGTCATATTCTCTGCCTCCCAACCAGAGCGGAGGCTGGAGAGTGAGGAGCTGTAGATGCTCGCAGGTTACTGATGCTGCACATGATCTAAAGACACGAAGCAAACAAGGATCTGATGTTTCTGCACTCATTTGTTGTTGTATGTGTCTTTACACGGGCCTGTCATTTAAAGGAACAGTTTAGCCAAATATGGAAATGGGCTAAATCCACAGGCTATCCAATGTAGATGAGTTTGTTTCTTCATCAGATTTGGAGAAATGTAACATTGCATCAATGTCTCAGCACTGCATCCTCTGCAGTGAATGGGTGCCATCAGAATGAGTCACAATATACATCACAATAATCCACAGCACTCCAGTCCATCAGTTAACATCTGGAGAAGACAAAAGCTGCATTTGGCATTACTTCTGGCTAAAATATGCATCCATAATCCATAACAGTACTCAAATCTGGTTCACGAGATCCACTTTCCTGCTGAGTCCCAGCTCTGATCAAACTCACCTAGCTGTGATTGTCTAATGATCCTGAAGACACTGATTAGCATGCTCAGGTGTGTCAGATTTGAGTATCCCTGATCCATAATAACGCTTCCTCCAGTGTAAAAGTGTTCTGGTCTGAATCAGGAGAGAAATCTGCACAGATCAAGCACCGTTTACAAGCCAAAACTGCTCTAAACCAATATATGACCCTGGACCAAGCAATACCCAGTAATACATTGTATGGGTCAAAATTATGGATTGAAAAATCATTAGGATATTAAATGAACACTCCACTTTTTTTGAAAATAGGCTCATTTTACATGAGACGTTTTTGAATCCATTCAGACGATCTCCGGGTCTGGCGGTAGTACTTTTAATATGCATTGCTCAGAACTTCATTTGGACAACTTTTTCTGCACCCTCAGATTCAAGATTTTCAAATAGTTGTATCTCAGACAAATATTCACCTATACATACAGCCATCGAATGAAAGGTTATTTAATCAACTTTCAGATTATGTAAAAATCTCAATGTAAAAAAATTTAACCTTTTTACTGGTTTTGTGGTCCACGTGTGGGTAGTTTTGATTTGAGAGACAACAGGAGTTTTAACTTTAAGTGAAGTTAAAACGTCTTAATGCTGGATTAGTTTCAGCTTTTGTCTTCTCCAGATGTTAACTGATGGACTGGAGTGGTGTGATGTTTTAATCAGACTCTCATTCTGACGGCACCCATTCACTACAGAGCATCCATTAGCTCTCATTCTGACGGCACCCATTCACTGCAGAGCATCCATTGGCTCTCATTTTGACGGCACCCATTCACTGCAGAGCATCCATTGGTTCTCATTCTGATGGCACCCATTCACTGCAGAGCATCCATTGGCTCTCATTCTGACAACACCCATTCACTGCAGAGCATCCATTGGCTCTCATTCTGACGGCACCCATTCACTGCAGAGCATCCATTAGCTCTCATTCTGACGGCACCCATTCACTGCAGAGCATCCATTGGCTCTCATGCTGACGGCACCCATTCACTGCAGAGCATCCATTGGCTCTCATTCTGACGGCACCCATTCACTGCAGAGCATCCATTGGCTCTTATTCTGACGGCACCCATTCACTGCAGAGCATCCATTGGTTCTCATTCTGATGGCACCCATTCACTGCAGAGCATCCATTGACTCTCATTCTGACGGCACCCATTCACTGCAGAGCATCCATTGACTCTCATTCTGACGGCACCCATCCACTGCAGAGCATCCATTGACTCTCATTCTGACGGCACCCATTCACTGCAGAGCATCCATTGCTGAGACACTGATGCAGAGACACATTTTCCAAATCTGATGATGAAACAAACTCATCTACAACTTTGATGGCCTGAGAGTGAATTTTCAGCTAATGACTAAACTATATTTAGCTATAATAATAGATAAGCATCTATAGGTAGTCTTTCCTCACTGCATTAACTTTATTTGCACATTTATTTTCCTTTAATTAATTAAATTGGTGCCATTTGAGGCATTAAGCAATCTTGTTCTGTAGTCATTTCTTGGCTGTTGTGCCCTTAGCGTTTTAATCTGATCTTTTATGAGTCTGTGTTTGTTGCATTGCCATCTGTGAACGTGATCTTCAGCTGGTTTTATTCAACACTTCTCTTTAACACCTGAACGACTATTGTTTCATGTTTCAGTCTAATAAAGACGATTTAGAAAGCCACATTTAGAGCGTTATTTGAACTATACTATACTTTGCAAATGTCACGCTTGTCATCTGATCCGAAACGAAGCCTGATCAAATCTATTGCTAATCAATTTAATAAAACCGATATGAGAACGGGAAGAGTTGGTTTATCTAAACTCTCCTACGCTGCATGTGGAAGGAAAACATGAATTGTGTCTTGTTTATATAATGAATACTGCTTCAGGTAATTCTCTCTGGAGCAATATGACAATCTTATATTAAAAAGATTAGATATTAGATATTATATTGGATATTATAAGTTGTTGTGGAAGTTTACAAATCCAATGTATTGTTATACAGTCACTAGAATAAATACATGCAAATACCCAACTTGTGAAAATGTACAATAGTTGTTTTTCTTGAAAATAAAGTTATATTTATTCAAACAAGGGCTGTGTCTCTTCTTCAGTGTGTTGTATTGTAAACAAACAGCATTCACTATTATTATTATTATTATTATTATTATTGTTGTTGTTGTTGTTATCACTGCTAAAAACATCCTGATATTTGAATAAGTAATATAAAAAATTAATAGAGATATTATTGGGATATGAGAGTAAATTATTGCAATTCAATAATTCATTTTTGAACATTGATTTCAGATTAAGAGTCTCTCCGTCATCTAAAGTGTTAAATATCATTAACAAAAGTAACACAACACAAGAGCATATATATGGTAAAAAAAGATAAATAAAATGTGCAATAGAATAAAAAGTGCAAAACAAATAAGATGTGCAAAAACAGTATATTGGGACTTAATAAATAGTAATATGAACAAGAGAGATGTGCAAACAGGTTGTACCGGGTATGTACACAAAGCAGCAATACGGGTGATGAGAATATGAATGTTTTACAGTAAATAATGAGTCTGGATAACATTTTCCTGAGATGTTGCTTTATGACAAACAATTAGAAAATTATTCAGATTTATTGAATTATTGACTCAGTGCATCTCAGTGTGGTATGGTAATTCCTCAAACCAGACACACACACACACACACACACACACACACACACACACACACACACACAGGGTCGGCTCTCCCCTCTCTGCAGGACATCTACCTCAAACGCTGCAAAAGCAGAGCTGCTAAAATCATCAAGGACTCAAATTACCCTGATAACCATCTTTTCTGTTTACTGCCATCTGGCAAGCGCTTCAGGAGCATGATGGCAAAAACTGAGAGACTGAGGAGGAGCTTCTTCCCTCAGGCCATCAGGCTCCTTAACACAAACTCAGTCTAATAACATTTACAAGACTCAATTTATTAACTGTAAAACATTCACTATTCCCATCATACGTATTGCTGCTACGTGTATATACCCGGTCCAACCCGTTTGCACATTCCTCTTGCACATCCCTGTTTATATTATTATTTATTAAGTCCACAGTATACTGTATTGCACATTTTATTTTATAGCACATATTACTTTTTGTTTCTTTTTTTTTACCTATATTTATATATATACTCTTGTGTTGTGTTACGTATTTTGCACTGTCCATTGAGCGGACCTGACTTACATTTCACTACTGATTATATTCTGTATAATTGTGTATGTGACGAATAAAAAGAACCTTGAACCTTGATTTAAATGACAATTACAAAATATAATCATATTTCCATAAGGATGTAATATTTTTCACTAAATTAAATGTTTTAAAGACCTAGGAGAGGGAGAGTTCACGGTGAAACGTCCAAACATGTAGTGTCTCTATGAAGTCTTGACTGTGCTGCGTTCAGGACCTCCAGACTTATCTGTGACGTCACGTAGCTCAGTCTCCGTCCACATAGGAACCAATCACACTCTCTGCTGCGTTCCAGTCGGACACAGTTACCGGAGGGAACAACAACAGCGATCCGAGGGATTTATTTTCTAGTTCAACTCTCAGTCTCTCATTAATTACACAAATGGCTGACGAAGAAGATGATTACATGTCTGAAGCTTTCTTGAACCAGATGTGAGTTTAAATCACGTCTATTTTCTGTAATAACGTGTCAGAGTCAGTGGTGTTTGCTGTGCATTAGAGATAAACACGGAATAATATTTGTATTTATTAGTAAACACACATTTGTACATGTTTTTAAACGACTGGATGATGTAATTTAGCTTCCTCGGATTATTAATTCTTACTGAATTGATCAAAACTGCTGCGAATAATGATGCACATCAAAACAAATATAACAACAACAAACTGTATTACCACGTGACGTCACAGTGGTTTTATTTTAAGTGTAGTATGATTTATTTTTTTAACTCTGTACTGAAATCGATGTAGGGTTGACTTTGAAACTCAGAAATTGCTTGTCAATGTCACTAATTATTACAAAGAAACACATGTAACACATTGAATTAAACATGACGTTTTTAAGTAGGAAACCTGAAATTGTATTTTCTTGTAAAATGTATATTTACAACTTTAAAAGTTACTTTTTACAACGTATGACAGTGAATATGCTTGTAAACCTTGAAATACAGAATATAAATGTGACCCTGGACCACAAAACCAGTCTTAAGTGTCAAATTCTCGAAATTGAGATAATCTGAAAGGTGAATAAATAATATTCCCATTGATGTATGGTTTGTTATGATAGGACAATATTTTGGCTGAGGGTGCAAAAAAATCTAAATATTGAGAAAATCATATTTAAAGTTGTTCAAATGAAGTTCTTAGTAATGCATATTACTAATAAAAAATTAAGTCTTATTATATTTACGGTTGGAAATGTACAAAATATCTTCATGGAACATGATCTTAATATCCTAATGACTTTTGGCATAAAAGAAAAATTGATAATTTTGACCCATACAATGTATTTTGGGCTATTGCTACAAATATACCCCAGCGACTTAAGACTGCTTTTGTGCTCCAGGGTCACAAATACAAATGTTTCAGTTCAGGCTCTCAACATCTATAATTCCCAGTTCTTCCAGCTCACTGATGTCCTATAAGTAGCTCCTCGCTGTGTCTTACATGTTGTTTTGATGCTCTTTACACAAAAACAGCCCAGATGTTCGGCCTGGCGTCCCGATGGTGAAGCGTGAGAAGGACACCATAAAAAAGGAGGCTCTACAGAAAGAGAAAAACGCACAGAACCGGCAGAAGAGCTATAAAGAGCAGGAGCGAGAGAGCCGAGAGACCGCGCTGCAGAGCTCCATAAGCAGCCAAAATAAAGGCTTTGCGTTACTGCAGAAGATGGGATATAAAGCAGGACAAGGCCTGGGGAAAGGGGGTCAGTGTGTGAGACGTTTAAATGGACTGTTTGCTTTTAAAAAGCAAATATGTGACCCTGAACCACAAAACCAGTCATAAGGGTCAATTTTTTAAAATTGAGATTTATTCATCATATGAAATCTGAATAAATATTTTTTCCATTGATGTATGGTTTATGATCGGACAATATTTGAAAATCTGGAATCTGAGGGTGCAAAAAAAATCTAAATAATGAGAAAATCATCTTTAAAGTTGGCCAAATTGGCAATGCATATTACTAACCAAAAATTAAGTTTTGATATATTTACGGTAGGACATTTACAAAATATCTTCATGGAACATGATCTTTACTTAATATCCTAATGATTTTTGGCATAAAATACATATTTTTTGCTATTGCTACAAACATACCTGTGCTACTTATGACTAGTTTTGTGCTCCAGTGTCACAAATACCCCAATAATAAACATAATGTAGTTTTGTGTGCATTAACAAATATTCTCCTGCTGCAGGTGCTGGACGGATCGAGCCGGTTACTCTGAACATCAAAACAGGTTCTTATTGAGTTTATTAGACATAACACGTGACAATACATCTGCATTACTCTGCTTTGTTAAGGATGTCATGATAAAGTAGACTTATTTCCATTGTGGTCCTTGAATATTAGACAAAAAGCTATTTTCTGCATACATTTCATACTAGTTACAATAAACCAATATTAATTTCACACTCAATCAGCGACCATCTTCACTACAGTACAGTTATCTTAATCTGTCAAATTTAAGACAGCCCGTCTAAAAACATTATTTTTAGTCTTTTACTGAAACCGTCATAACCTTAATATCCAAAGTCAAGTTATTCCACGTCTGTGCACCAGAATACACAAATGCTCTTTGTCCATACTAACACAAATGAAGATCTATAATGCTCTGTGTAGTCAAATGACCATGTCTTGATCAGTGTTGGGTGTAATTAGTTACTGTAATTTAATTACATTCCTTTGAATAAGTAAAGTAAGGGATTACTCTTATTTTCTCTGTAATTTAATTACAGTTGCTTCTTATGTAATTGAACTTAATGCAGTGTATAGACTGTAGAACGTTCAAATACAATACAATTTAACATCAAAATATAAAGTCTATCCATAAATGCATGTTTTTTATGTACTTTTCTCACTTTAAATACTTTGGTGAGTTAATAAGAATATTGGTAACAAAATTGGTATTCATTAGCATGAATATTACTGGGATATTGTCTGTTTATTACTTAAAAAGAACATATTAATGTCTTATTCTGCAAGACCTTAATCTAAATCCTTAATTCTACCCAATTCTTAAACTTAACTACTACTTTACTTCGTATTAATAAGCAGTAATTAGGAGTATATTGAGGGAAAAGTCATAGTTAATACTTAATTTAATCTAAAGTGTGACTTGAATAATTTCTGTAGTTATCTGTTATTTATTTGAAATAATTAAAAGAACCGTTTCATGTCTATCCTTGTAGAATTACTTTGTTAGAAGAACTTACCCAACGCTGTTCTTAATTTAACCTGAGAAAAATAAGACTTAAAATACACCGGAGCTATAATAATCATGCTGTATAATCAGCATCTTGACCTGTGAGGTGATGGATTATCTCGTTCACTAACACAGATTTACACAGATTTGTGAACAATATTTGAGAGAAATAGGCCTTTTGTGTTCATAGAAAAAGTCTTCGATCTTTGAGTTCAGCTCATGAAAAATGGGGCAAAACAAAAGTGTTGTGTTTATAATTTTGTTCAGTATAGCTTTCACTTGCTAAAAACAAAGTATTAATCAGACGGCAGAAGGCATGGAGGAGATTGTGTGTGACAGGTTTGCATGGATCATTTAGAGGCCTTGCGTATCAAATATGATACAGTAGGTATCGTATTCTGAACAGCAGGTGTTGTTGATCATTCAGAAACGCTGATGCTTGTATGTGTTTGTATGTGTTCAGACAGAGGCGGCATTGGAATGGAAGAAGTCAAGAAGAGGAAAGCAGACGAGGAGCTTCAGAATTACAGGAGGAAGGCGCAAATGAAACAACAGGTGGAGAAGAAATCATTAGAGGATTTCAGGTATGAACCTGCAGATGATATCAAATCAAGCTCACGGTCTTTAAACCCTATAAAGCTGCTGTATCATATTAAATACGCAAGGTATTATACAATTGTATTGTACACAATACAATATCACATCATACTCATACATTTAATTTAAAACATCAAATCAATGGTCACATATTTGATTTTCTTTAAGCCATACTTTAAGTGTAGTTTTAAAAATACTTAATGTTGTACACTCTAATATAAATATTCTAATATTCTGCTGCTCTAACTGAAAACGCTGATTGTCCAAAAACAGTTTTCTTAAATTGAGTTAACTGATGACATAGTCTGCCTGATATTGTCCTTACAGAAAGTCACACATTGTTTAAGATGTGGCGGTGCAAGATCGTGAAATAATTTATGCATCAAACACACATCAGCAAAAAATAAAATATAAAGCATCTGCACCAAATTCTATATTTTTGCTTCCTTTGAGCCTCTGAATAAAATTGAGCTGTGCATATTTTCACTATATCAGACTATATTATAAGCTATACATGATGCAAGCATAACACACAAATGCAACTTAATTTGTCTGACTGTTATTTCTTTACTCTTCTCCGTGTGTGGACGTGGTGTTGAGTAACATGTGTATTACAGAGTGCGTATGAGAAGTGAAAGAGAAGAGCGTCAGATACAGGGCGACCTGAGGAAGAGCCAGCGGGCCTGTGAGCAGCTCGACAGCCAGAAGGTCAGGAGGACGTTTCCCCTTGTTCTGAGGGTCTGTAATACATGTGCATGAACGCAGAGATCTCTGAGCCTCGCCTGCTGTTTTAGGGCATCACTGTTCCCAGAGACAGCTGGTACTGGCCTGAAGTCGTGAAAGATGAAGAGGAAGAGCTTCAGGAGGAAGAAACCAAACCCGAGGGAAGTGACGACGAGGAGGAGCTAACAGTGAGTTTAGGACACTTTCATTCATAACCAGTCATTTCTTTTATTATTTGTCTTGCCATAACTTTGCTCACAGGCTTGACGAATGCAATCAACAGTGCAATTTTTACTACACTTAATTTGATAAATCATTACATTTCATAATTAGAATTCATTGCTCACCAAGCCTGCATTCATTTGATCCAAAGTACAGCAAAAACAGCAATATTGTGAAATATTTTTGCTTATTAAAATAACAGTTTTCTATTTGAATAGAATTTATTCCAGTGATTTTAAAGCTGTATTTTTGCATCATTACACCAGTCACATGATCCTTCAGAAATCATTCTTAAAAACATTTATTAATATTATTATGTGCAAAACAACTTGAGTAGAATTTGTTCAGGTTTCTTTGATGAATAGAAAGTTCAGGAGAACAGCGTTTATCTGAAATAGAAATCTTAAGTCTTTGTCATAACTTTTAAATGTAAAAAATGTAAAGCGTCCTTGATAAATAAAATATTTAATTTTCTATAATTCCTTTTCCAAGAAAAACAATTATAATATACTGTATATATATATATTAGTGATCAACCGATATTAATTTTTTATAACCGATACCGATTATTTGTACGTTTATGTAACCGATATGCAGAACCGATATTTATTAACTGTTATAAAGTACATAAATAACAGATTGAAGTCATTCTTCACTTTGGTTTTTCCTTCTTTCAGTCGTTTTAACAACAACAAACAACTGTTGAAAATGAACATTATTTCATGTAAAATATAATCTTCAAATTACAACAATAAAAACATTTTATTTATAAAAAGCATCATCAGCAACACTGATATTAACAATAAGCAAAATAATGTCTAATGTTTTCAAATGGAGAAAATAAAGGACAGACGTCATATAATTTTTTTAAAAAATTTTTTTTACCGATATCCGATTATGGTAAAATGCTTAAATATCGGGAAAAATATCGGTAAATCGGTCGATCTCTAATATATACTGACTCCAAACTCTTGAATGGTATAGTGTATAATGTTACAAAAGCTTTTCAGATAAGTGCTGATCTTTCTATTCATCAAAGAATCCTTAAATATTGATATAATAATCAGAAATGTTTCTTGAGCAGCAAATCATCATATTATTATGATTTCTGAAGATCATGTGACACTGAAGACTGGAGTAATGATGCTGAAAATACAGCTTTGATTAGATAATAATTTTCATATATCTATCCTCTTGTAATTGGACACCAAAATTGTGCTTTATTTCTGAAAGGTGCCTCTGTGCATTAATATGATTTGACTGTTGTGCATTATTCTGTTATTCTGTGGTCTTTTCTTTACAGTCTTCAGACAAGCTGCAGGTCCTCACCTCGTATCTGCGAGGAGTGCACGTTTACTGCATATGGTGCGGGACGGCATTCAACGGTAAGAAGCGTTAACATATAACAGATTCATAAATGATAATTAATCTACTCTGTTCTTGTTCAACAGACGAGGAGGATTTGAGCTCAAACTGTCCTGGTGACACCGCAGCAGATCATGACGACTAGAGCCGCCTGTTATTATCTGGAACACTTGCTTTTGATGATTTTTCATAGCGGTGTTTAATATTTATGTTTTCATATTCGTTCATTAAATGTTGCATTGATTTTTTTATTATGATTGTGTGGTTTTATATCAGTATTGATCACTTCAGTTGTTCTGTGTAACTGAATCTCAGCCAATCACAAACATTGTGATTGTGTAGTTATTCATTTAATTATTTGTATTGATTAATTCATTGTGGACTGTGTGAAAATACTGTGGTATTTGTTCATTATTCTCCCCAATTAGCCTAAAACAAATATAAAGATAAAAAAAAATGATTTTGTACATAACACCTCTAGGTATTAACATTTTCTTGTGGTTTTATAGTTATGTTTGATATTTATAGTGATGTTTTAAGCATTTAGATTAAACAAATTATTGTATCTGTCTATTTATTGCCAGATTTTATATTTACAGAAACAAATGGGGTAAAAAAACTAACATAAGTAGTTGAAAATAAATTTATATAATTGTTTTTGTCTCCTACAGTTAAAAATGAGGTCAATTTTTAGGTGGGTGTGGCCTAGCAACACGCTTGGGCTTTGATTGGTCAATACAATGTTTGTCAATGACGTCGGATTCCGGAAATCGAAACTTATCGATCTAAAGTGATACGAAGAAATGAAAGTGAACTTGTGTCTGTGATCGATGTCGTTGTAAACTGACGCTTTTATATTAATTTAAAACACGGTAATGCGTCTTTTAACGGTCGTCCGCTGAAGATATGACGTTCTGCGTGGCGCTCACGTGCTGATCAACGTAAACACTTCGTGAACTTCTGTCACTGTCTGTTATTTGAGCTCGTTTTTAATCTGTGCGATGGAGTCTCTGTCAGGGAACTACATTTCTCAGCTGAACGAGTACCAGCAGAAGACTCAGTGCACTGTGGAGTATGAGGAGGGGTCCACAGAGGGACCGAGCCACAACAAAACGTATGGAGCTATCATTCATTAACATTATATGTGCACTGCAGCAGAAATGAGTGCTGTATGCTGTGTGTGTAAATGATACAAAGACTTGATTGTTTTTAATCAAATGTGTTATTATCAGGTTCACTATGAGGGCCATTGTTAATAGACAGCGGTATACTGAGGGCACTGGGAAGTCAAAGAAAGAGGCAAGGCAAAATGCTGCCAAGAACGCCCTTGATGGCATAAAAAGCACTCAAAATACTGAACCTGTAAGTACAATATGTTATATAGGTTATAAATAGTGTTTATTGTGTGTGTGTGTGTGTGTGTGTGTATATTATTTTTTTTATGCTACAAATTCTACAATACCATATTTTCACTGGTATCGTTTTCATTGTTGGGGAAAATTACTTTTAAAAGTAATGAATTACAATATTGCGTTACTCCCTAAAAAAGTAACTAATCATGTTACTTAGTTACTTTTTATGGAAAGTAATGCGTTACGTTACATTTTAAATATGAGCAGGGCTTGATTGTTTGTTTTTAATATAATAAGTTCTATTTATAGCAAATATAAAAGCCTTTCACACCAGAAAGTGTAATGAATAAACCTCAGACTGAAGGACGAGTAAATCACGTCTGTACAGAAGAACACAGGAGAAGTTCAACACTCTTCAGCAATAAAACAATGAAGCACAATTGTTAATTTATCTAAAGTAATTTTTGATTATTAATATGATTGAACTGATCATTAAAGGTCAGCAGCAAACACATCGGTTAATAAAATGAGATTAGATATATTTGTGTTGTTTAACATATTTAATTATTGCAGGTTTGTGTCATATTCTGAGTTTGCATTTCACTGTTTTAATTCATTTTGATGAATACTGTATAAGTGAGTATAATTTGATAATTAGAGTGATAATTTTGATGAATACTGAATCTGTTTTTTGTGAGTGTGATGAATTCATACACATTCACATTTAGTCTAGATTAGATCTACAGTAAGATCATGTTCACACAGCGCTCTGTCATCAATAAATGGGACTCAGATATTTTCTTGTAAATTAAAAAGTATTGCGTTACTTTACTAGTTACTTGAAAAAAGCAATATTATTACATAACTCGCGTTACTTATGCGTAATGCGTTACCCCCCCAACAGTGATCGTTATACATTTACTTATACACATGTATTTATTTTCTTATATACTGTTAGTGCTCAATTTTAAGAATGCATATATATTACATTATATGTTTAATATACAAAGTATTATTTCAAAATATATATTATATACATTATATAATATGATGTATAATAATAATCATATTGTTTTAAAATACACACACATGTAATATTTAATATTTTAAATAATTTGTAATATTTTAATTTAAATATAACAATTAAAATCTTAAATAATTTAAGAATGTTGAAAACCTTTAATTGCTGTAAATTACATATTTTTGTGAGTACGCTATATGAAAATATGTATATAATGTTAATATTGTACGCTATCATATTTTTATTTTTATTTTGTGATAATGCATTAGTCCAAGCAATGAAAACACTTCTAACTAATTTATTCATCTTAGTTAATTTCAACATTTAATACTTTATTTAATCAGTTGTTGTATCTGTTAATATTATTTATGGATTTGAGCTAGTAATATGAACTAACAATGAATAGTTGTATGAACTAATGTTAACAAACATTCATAAATACTGTAACAAATTTTTGATCACTGTTAATTAATGCTTTACTAATGGGACATTATTGTAAAGTGTTACCAATTTTCGTTATAATGATTATTTTCTACAATCTAGATCATTTGTTTAAAATGTAATGCATTTGTCTCTAAATGCAGACGACATCATCTGTTCAAAACACTCCCACCGATATGACTGTATCTCAGGGTAAATATACCTGCTGGCTTAATGAACATTCACAGAAGAGCAAGTTATCATTCAAGTCTTGTGAGTCCACTAAGATGGATCCTGGAAACATTACTCAGTGAGTATTTCAACATGTGCACACATGCCTGTTATTCTGACTCACCGTGTCCTGCTGAGAAAAGATAGAAAAGTACTGTATGTTTTAAATTAATATGTGCACAATTTGATAAATAAATGGCACTTAAATAACTATTAATTCTCTCTTATCTCTTGCAGATTGTGTACTTATGTTTGTAAGTATAGTTGTGGTGAGAGAAAGTTTCCTGAGGCTTATGGAAAAACTAAGAAAGATGCTAAAGAAGCAGCGGCAAAATGTGTTTATGAGGAGCTACTCAAAACACAAGATGCAGAGGTAATACAGCATTTATCTCCTTGGACTGTCTAATGCTCTAATTTATTTGTTTGTTTGACATATTTTTTTTTTTTTTTAAACATGGTCTGTGCAGCCTTTGATGATTCAGACCAGACCACCTTTTACACAGAGGTCAGAGGTTGTGTCTCGCAGGTAAATGATAAACAACATCATGACTGACAGTAATTGGCTTTTATATTTAAAATTGTGCTGACCGTTTAGGTCATCCAAGATGTAGATGAGTTTGTTTCTTCATCAGATTTGGAGAAATGTAGCATTGCATCCCTGTCTCAGCAATGGATGACTTAAAGTGGAGTTTTGACTCTCATTCTGACGGCACCCATTCACCGCAGAGCATCCATTACTGAGACACTGATGCAATGCTACATTTCTCCAAATCTGATGAAGAAACAAACTCATCCTAATCTTGAATGTCCTGAGGGTGAGGACATTTTCAGCTAATTTTAGTTGTTGGCTCAACTATTCCTTTAATTACTATACTCTATATTGTGCTGTTTATTTTGACATCTTGTCCTCTATGTAAGCGCTAGCCTGGACCGTGCCAGTTTGAGTTGTGCTGATGAATCTCGAAGCACCTGACAGCAACTACATAGCACATCTCAATCACTACAGCCAGAAGCATAAGCATGCACTTGATTACAAACTAGTGGAGAAACGAGGCCCTCCGCACAACCCTGAGTAAGTCTTGAACTCTGCAGAATCCTTTGAGTTGAAAACGAAACACTGAAATGCTCTTTTTCAGGTTTGTATATAAAGTTGTCATAAATGGGAAGGAATACCCTGAAGGACAAGGAAAGAGCGCTAAAGAGGCGAAGCAACATGCTGCTCAGCACGCTTGGAGCGAAATTAATGAGCAATCTGGATGGACCACACAGGCATGACGCTTCAGACATACAGATATGTTTATAGTCCAATGATGTCATGTTTATTAATAAATGTGCATGTATTGAATTAACAGAGTTCTGTAGATGACAGCTCTTTACAAACTCAAGAGACATCGTAAGTTTAAATGAACAAAATAACAATGCACCTTTATATAAGTTTATATTATGTGCATGTAATAATATAAAGAGATGTTGTTTATCTGTTTCATAGTAAATCTCAGGATGTACCACACTCCTCAAAAAGCTCATCTGAGACTCCCAGATCAAGTTCTTCCATTGTCTTCAAAGACTCATCTGCCGTCGCTTCACCTATGTCCATAAGTCCTGTAAGTCCAATGTGCGGTGTTGGTAGCATTTGCATTTTTGACTTTGAAATATTCACAGATTTAACAAAGTAATACATTACAGCTATCCATTTCATAAAACAAACATATTTTAGTGCATTATATATATTTTAACTTTATGAAACAATCTGTGTTGCAGAGTAGAAGTCCACTCGATGTGAAGCCGAAAATAAAGTAAGCTTTTGCAGTTGTTATTTTTATTTTTTTATTTACATTTTTTTTTTTTATCTTTAATGACAAAATAACATGCTGCATTTTTTATTTTAGATTGGCACCAAACTTTCAACTGTCACCAAATGGCCTGGCTAAAAGTAAAGAGGTACTGTTTACTTATAAACAGTAATTTAAACAAATACTCTTTTGCTACTGTTGAGAGACTGACCCCCAAGTCAGATTCCCAGTGAAATGCTCTCGGACAGCAAATGCAATGAGTTTGCTTCCTTCTTTTCAGAGAAGATCAGTAATATCAGGAAGGAGATTGGCACATCTTCCTGTAATACATCACACAGATTTGACAGCAATCTCAAAAAGAAGTGACTATGTCTGTTTTTAAAAAATTGATAGCAAAATTTTGGAAGAAATAGTACAGCATCTTAAATCGTCAACCTGCTATCTTGACACACTTCCCACATCTTTTTCAAAAGTGTCTCTTAACTGCTTAGAAGCAGATCTCTTAGAAGTGGTGAACACTTCACTTCTTTCTGGGACTTTTCCAAACTCCCTGAAAACTGCAGTTGTGCCCCTTCTGAGAGCAATCTTGATAACACCATGTTGAGCAACTATAGACCAATATCAAATCTTCCTTTCATAGGTAAGATTATTGAAAAGGTAGTTTTTAATCAGCTGAACAACTACTTAAACTCAAATGGATTCCTGGATAATTTTCAATCTGGTTTCCGGCATCACAGCACAGAGACAGCACTCATTAAGATAATAAATGATATTCGCTTTAATTCTGATTCTGGCAAAATATCTGGTGTGTGGTACTACTAGATCTTAGATTGCGCTTGACACTGTCGATCATAACATACTTCTAGAGAGACTGGAAAACTGGGTGGGCTTTCTGGGATGGCACTCAAATGGTTCAGGTCATACTTAGAAGGGAGAGGTTATTATGTGAGTATAGGAGCATAAGTCTAAGTCTATGACTCTCCATGACATGTGGAGTCCCACAAGGCTCAATTCTTGCACCGCTGTTGTTTAGCCTGTATATGTACTAAGTCAGATAATGAGGAAGAACCAAATTGCCTATCCACAGCTATGCTGATGATACCCAGATCTACCTAGCCTTATCTCCAAATGATTATAGCCCCATTGACTCTCTGCCAATGCATTGATGAAATTAACAGTTGATGTGCCAAAACTTTCTTCAGTTAAACAAGGAGAAAACTGAAGTCATTGCATTTGGAAACAAAGATGAAGTTCTCAAGGTGAATGCATACCTTGACTCTAGGGGTCAAACAACTAAAAATCAAGTCAGAAATCTTGGGGTGATTCTGGAGACAGACCTTAGTTTTAGTAGTCATGTCAAAGCAGTAACTAAATCAGCATACTATCATCTCAAAAACATTGCAAGAATTAGATGTTTTGTTTCCAGTCATGACTTGGAGAAACTTGTTCATGCCTTTATCACCAGCAGGGTGGATTATTGTAATGGTCTCTCACCGGCCTTCCAAAGAAGACCATTAGACAGCTGCAGCTCATCCAGAACGCTGCTGCCAGGATTCTGACTAGAACCAGAAAATATGAGCATATCACACCAGTCCTCAGGTCCTTACACTGGCTTCCAGTTACATTTAGGATCGATTTTAAAGTACTTCTACTGCTTATAAGTCACTCAATGGCCTAGGACCTAAATATATGTCAGATATGCTCACTGAATATAAATCTAACAGACCACTCAGATCATTAGGATCGAGTCAGTTAGAAATACCAAGGGTTCACACAAAACAAGGAGTCCGCTTTTAGCTATTATGTCGCCCGCAGCTGGAACCAGCTTCCAGAAGAGATCAGATGTGCTAAAACATTAGCCACATTTAAATCCAGTCTCAAAACTCATCTATTTAGCTGTGCATTTGTTGAATGAGCGCTGTGCTGCGTCCCAACTGACTGCATTGTATTTTATGTATAATCATTTTCTATTTAACTGTTTTAAATCTCATTTTAAATCAATTTCTATATCATTTTAAAACTCCTTGTTTTATTATTTTTAACTTCTTGTTTTTATTGCTGTGAATGATTATTTCACATTCTTTTATGTAAAGCACTTTGAATTACCAATGTGTATGAAACGTGCTATACAAATAAACTTGCCTTGCCTTGCCTTGCCTTACTCCAACATTATTTACCAGTAATGGAGAAGTAAAAAATACAAAAAGTAATCTGTGAAATGAGTTACATTTTCTGTGACTCAAGATCTTATTGCACTCTAAAGAGTAGGGTGTAACCCCGGTGTCCTGGCCAAATTCCCCCACCGGCTCTTGTCAATCATGGCCTCCTAATAATCCCCATCCACTTGATTGTCTCTATGACTCTCTCTCTCTCCACCTGTAGCTGGTGTGTGGTGAGCGACACACTTGATTGTCTCTATGACTCTCTCCTCTCCACCTGTAGCTGGTGTGTGGTGAGCGATACACTTGATTGGCTCTATGACTCTCTCTCCTCTCCACCTGTAGCTGGTGTGTGGTGAGCGCATACTTGATTGGCTCTATGTCTCTCTCTCTCTCCACCTGTATCTGGTGTGTGGTGAGCGCATACACTTGATTGGCTCTATGACTCTCTCTCCTCTCCACCTGTAGCTGGTGTGTGGTGAGCATACACTGATTGTCTCTATGACTCTCTCCTCTCCACCTGTAGCTGGTGTGTGGTGAGAGCATACACTTGATTGGCTCTATGACTCTCTCTCCTCTCCACCTGTAGCTGGTGTGTGGTGAGCGCATACACTTGATTGTCTCTATGACTCTCTCTCTCTCCACCTGTAGCTGGTGTGTGGTGAGCATACACTTGATTGTCTCTATGACTCTCTCTCCTCTCCACCTGTAGCTGGTGTGTGGTGAGCGATACACTTGATTGGCTCTATGTCTCTCTCTCCTCTCCACCTGTAGCTGGTGTGTGGTGAACGCATACACTTGATTGGCTCTATGACTCTCTCTCCTCTCCACCTGTAGCTGGTGTGTGGTGAGCGATACACTTGATTGTCTCTATGACTCTCTCCTCTCCACCTGTAGCTGGTGTGTGGTGAGCATACACTTGATTGTCTCTATGACTCTCTCTCCTCTCCACCTGTAGCTGGTGTGTGGTGAGCGCATACACTTGATTGTCTCTATGTCTCTCTCCTCTCCACCTGTAGCTGGTGTGTGGTGAGCGCATACACTTGATTGTCTCTATGTCTCTCTCTCCTCTCCACCTGTAGCTGGTGTGTGGTGAGCATACACTTGATTGTCTCTATGTCTCTCTCCTCTCCACCTGTAGCTGGTGTGTGGTGAGCGCATACACTTGATTGGCTCTATGTCTCTCTCTCCTCTCCACCTGTAGCTGGTGTGTGGTGAGACACACTTGATTGGCTCTATGACTCTCTCTCCTCTCCACCTGTAGCTGGTGTGTGGTGAGCGCATACACTTGATTGGCTCTATGACTCTCTCTCTCTCCACCTGTAGCTGGTGTGTGGTGAGCGCATACACTTGATTGGCTCTATGACTCTCTCTCTCTCCACCTGTAGCTGGTGTGTGGTGAGCGCATACACTGATTGGCTCTATGTCTCTCTCTCCTCTCCACCTGTAGCTGGTGTGTGGTGAGCGCATACACTGATTGGCTCTATGACTCTCTCCTCTCCACCTGTAGCTGGTGTGTGGTGAGAGCATATACTTGATTGGCTCTATGACTCTCTCTCCTCTCCACCTGTAGCTGGTGTGTGGTGAGCGCATACACTTGATTGGCTCTATGACTCTCTCCTCTCCACCTGTAGCTGGTGTGTGGTGAGCGCATACACTTGATTGGCTCTAAGACTCTCTCTCCTCTCCACCTGTATTTGGTGTGGTGAGCGCATAAACTTGGTTGTCTCTATGACTCTCTCTCCTCTCCACCTGTAGCTGGTTTGTGGTGAGAGCATACACTTGATTGGCTCTATGACTCTCTCTCCTCTCCACCTGTAGCTGGTGTGTGGTGAGCATACACTTGATTGGCTCTATGTCTCTCTCTCCTCTCCACCTGTAGCTGGTGTGTGGTGAGCATACACTTGATTGTCTCTATGACTCTCTCTCCTCTCCACCTGTAGCTGGTGTGTGGTGAGCGCATACACTTGATTGTCTCTATGACTCTCTCTCCTCCACCTGTAGCTGGTGTGTGGTGAGCGCATACTTGATTGGCTCTATGACTCTCTCTCTCCACCTGTAGCTGGTGTGTGGTGAGCGCATACACTTGATTGGCTCTATGACTCTCTCTCCCACCTGTAGCTGGTGTGTGGTGAGCATACACTTGATTGGCTCTATGTCTCTCTCTCTCCTCTCCACCTGTAGCTGGTGTGTGGTGAGAGCATACACTTGATTGGCTCTATGTCTCTCTCTCCTCCACCTGTAGCTGGTGTGTGGTGAGAGCATACACTTGATTGGCTCTATGTCTCTCTCTCTCTCCACCTGTAGCTGGTGTGTGGTGAGAGCATACACTTGATTGGCTCTATGACTCTCTCTCCTCTCCACCTGTAGCTGGTGTGTGGTGAGAGCATACACTTGATTGGCTCTATGACTCTCTCTCCTCTCCACCTGTAGCTGGTGTGTGGTGAGCGCATACGCTCGATTGGCTCTAGAGACCTCCCCCACATGATTGTAAAATGCTTTGGATGTACAGCAATACACAAAGCGCTATATAAATGCATCATTCATTCATTCATCTCCGCCTATAGAGACAAATGCACCTTTAATACAGAATACATAATGATACAGTTTTTGTTTTCGATTTGAATTAGACATTGTAAGCTTTCTATGGATATATTTATGATGTGTAATGAAAGTGATGAGGCAAAATATACACTGTTTGGTTCTCTTTTTTTGACATGGACCAGTTTAAGCAGACTGAACATCTAATTTCTTTATTTTACAAAAGCATGATGTTTTGTTGTTATTGTGAGTGTACACAAATAAAAGTAGACCCTTTATAGTTTTCAAATGATATGCTACGCTTATCTGTATGAGCAAAAGTGTGTATTTTAAGTTTACACTGTTATCAGGGGGATAAAATGCAAGTGATCGCACTGGCGCCTCCATAATCAAACTTTAGCGTGCTTTCTGCACAAACACTAGGATAATGTTTTAACTAAACCTGTTTTTATATCACTGTTTTTTATTGTAGGTAAGTCTAGTATTTATTTAAGAAGGCTAAATTGATCAAATACATGGTCAACTCTTGATAAGCTGTCAGACAAGGGCATTTTGGTCCAGGACTTCACTTTTTGTGTCATAATCAGGATTTACCAAAGCATAGTTTTTTCTTATGGGGTTTAAGAAAAAGTGATTATAATTTTATAATATCTTTTATTTCCTTTTTCTCATTTTTTTCCTCCTTCTAATTCTTTCCACAGGTTGGTACAAACATGAACATACGAAAACCAGCAAAGCCATCTGGAGATCAAACGTCAAACCAAGCTACAAAGTCAAGGTAAATCATATTACTTTGTCAATCACCATAGCGTTTTTCCATTAGAAAGTTTTGAAGCTGTTATGTTTGTCTTTGTAGGTTTTTAGAAGAATTTGACAAAATAAATCCGATTGGCAAAGGTGGCTTCGGCCGTGTTTTCAAGGCAAGACGAAAGCTTGAGAAGAAATACTTTGCTGTGAAGATAGTGAAGAGTACAGTGTAAGTCAGTTAAGTTATTTTATCATGTCTGTCCTTAAATAATTAATGTAATTTGATAGTTGAACTTGATATGTATCCTATAGGTTACATCTGCGATATTAGATTTAGGTTTCACACTGTTTGTGTGCTAATGATTTCCAAAGCTCTTTTAAAACACTGTATATAAACAATGTACCTTATTTTTGTGCTATGTAAAATAATGTCATTATATGTGACCCTGGAGCACAAAAGCAGTCTTAAGTCGCTGGGGTATATTTGTAGCAATAGCCATAAATACATTGTATGGGTCAAAATTATAAATTTTTCTTTTATGCCAAAATCATTTAGTATATTAAGTAGAGATTATGTTCCATGAAGATATTTTGTAAATTTACTACCATAAATATATCTAAACTTAATTTTTGATTAGTAATATGCATTGCTAAGAACCTAATTTGGACAACTTTAAAGGCGATTTTCTCAGTATTGAGATTTTTTTGCACCCTCAGATTCCATATATTCAAATAGTTACAGTATATATCAGCCAAATATTGTCCCATCATAACAAACCAGACATCAATGGAAAGCTTATTTATTAAGCTTATTGACTGGTTTTGTGGTCCAGGGTCACATATACAGGATTTGGGGTTTTCATTAGTTGTGAGTTATAATCATCAAAATTAAAAGAAATAAACACTTGAAATATACCAGTCTGTGTGGAATGAATGTATACATTATACAAGTTTCACTTTTTGAATGGAATTAGTGAAATAAATCAACTTTTTGATGATATTCTAATTATATGACCAGCACCTGAATACTAGAGGTTTCCCAGATTAGTCAACTAATCGACTTAATGCTCTGCTGTGATGCTTTAAATGGATAGGAAGGCTTGTTGTGGGTGAGTAAACCCTGGGATCATTTACATTTTTGGGTGAACCATCCCTTTAATCTTGACATTGACTAGTTGCTGATCCTTTAAATTTTACCGGTGTTCAGAACAGAACAAGTTAAACATCAGAACAAATAGGTACTAAATGGGAGTTAGTGTTATTACTGTTATGTATTACTGTTAAGTTGCAACATGTTATGAGCTGTCTGTATATATTTTTTGAAAATCTTGGCATGTTACAAAACATTCCCATCTCTTGTGTTTTTATTAATGACCATATCAAGTCCACCTTGACTCGACTTTAATCACATCGTTCAATCCTAATATATACTGTATTTCCCCAGAAAATCTCTTCGTGAGGTTGGTGCTTTGGCTGAGTTTAATAACTCCAACATCGTCCGCTACTACTCATCTTGGCTCGAAGACACGGCATACAAACATGATTCTTCAGAGAGCTACAGCTTCTCCGAGTAATTCACCAAAAACAACTCTTTCTGAAACAAACCGCAGTCTTTACCTTCAACCAGATGTAACGTGTGTTTTGTACTGGTCTCTCTGTCTGTTGGCTTTAGTTCTGGAAGTGACCAGAAGTTCCTCTACATTCAGATGGAGTTGTGTAAGGGAGACACGCTTTATGCCTGGATTGATAAAAGAAACTCTTCAAATGATGGTTATCCAGAGCGGAGGACGGATGCAGCAAAGATCAACACACAGGTGCTGAAGGCCGTGGAGTACATTCACTCCAAGAGCTTGATCCACAGAGACCTGAAGGTGGGCTGTTTACATCATGCTCAGACAGTAGTCAACATTTCAAGTAGGGCTGCTCTCGACTAAAGATTTTTCTGGTCTACTTGTAGTCGGTCATTTGAAGCATTAGTCACTAATCGCACATTTATTTATATTGTATATGAGCCTTTAACTGCCTACATAGCCTAATAAGCACTCAAGCGCATGCATAAAGTTTGCCACGGCACACCGGCAGAAGTAATTATTATCAATGTGTCAGGGAACATCAGTAAGGAGGCTGCATTAACATTAATCATTTCTTGATAAACTAGTGGTTTCTTTGTTTTCAGCATAAGAGATGAAGTCGGCGATGCTCACTCGTCATCTCCACAGTAGTGATGCGCCTGTATGCATGTTTCATACGGATTACATAATCAGAGAATATTTGTTTTACATTTGAAAATATACATTTCACTCTCTAGCCTATAGGTATATTTTTCATGTCTTTAAGGCATGTATACACAGATTTTTGCACACAAGACCGAGACAGACAGAAAGCGCATTACTTTACAAAAGCACAATGTTTTGTTGTTATAGTGAGTTCACACAAATGAGTCTTTACAGATTCTAAAGATGTAATGCTTTTATCTGTATGACCAGGGAGTATTTTAAGAGCAAGTGAGTGCACCGGCGCCTCCATCTGTCCTGCAGTGAGCGATAACTTACACTCTCCGTACAGACATTTCTCTAGGTTAACATTAGATGTAAAGTTGCTCAGCCATATTTGAGGTCGATGAATGATAGGTGAGCGTTTCAATGTGCTGTATTACCATAGACCAGCCGTTAACGATCTGTCCATAATGGACTGCATGACTTCGTCAATGTGGACATCTTTTTTCCTATTATTTCTGCGACTAATAATATTTTGGTCAAATGAGCCTCTTTTGGTCAACTAACGGTTAGTCGACTATTAGGGGGCAGCCCTAATTTGAAGTGGATCAAAACCTTTCATCAAAGTTTTTTTTCTTTACTTTTTTTGATCCTCTTTAAATGTTGACTACTATAGAATTAAGAACTGGCTTCATTTTAATTCAGTAGTGTGAATTTGAATTGAATTGGATACTGAAATTAAATGTTAATTGAAATGACCGGAAGAGGAATTTAAGTCAAACCACGGAGGAATTTAATTACAAAATGATAAGTAATTTGTTGAATATAATACAAAATATATGCCTATATAAGTGTCATTTCAAACATGATGTAATGCTTCTGGAAATGTTGCCATTTGTGTGGATGCTTATATTCTTGGGTAATATATACTAATAAATAAATTACAATTTGACATCCTTTTTTTCTACCTCAATTCAAATGATTGAATCAGTGCTTTTTTGGTATTTATTATTTTGAATTAGTTTTGAATATATATTTTTTAATTTTAGTTCAAATTTAGTAATTTTTTAAGTGATTTTTGTCTTCTTTTTATAATTATACATTTATTAAGCTAAAGTAATTTTTGGGTAATTTACTGTTTTCTACACAATGCCATCCTTCATAAGGTAAAGAACCTTCTGTGAAAATGTAACCATGATATCTTTTGATATTGACTAAGACCATGTCAAAAATGATAATCATAGTGAAATTAATGGTTGAAATAAAAACAAAATCATAATTAGATTTTGAGACTTTAGCCTGGCTTTCACATAGAAGGTCTTATTTTTTTGTATGTCTGTATAGTTTTTATTAGTTGTCTGAAGAATTTAATGAAATAATACATTATTTTAGTATCTCAAGTATCTCAAGTCATGGTTTACACACTGTTCTGATTACTCCTTGTTTCTTTGTCTCAGCCTAAAAACATAATGCTCAGCAGTGAGGGAACAGTAAAGGTTGGAGACTTCGGCCTCGTGACTGCAGCAGAAAATGACAGAATCAATGATGAGCAACTGCTGGAGCGGACTAAAAGGACAGGAACCCGTGTTTACATGAGCCCAGAGCAGGTCTGACATGTTTACGTTTTACATGGCATGAGAAAGTGACGCAAAATCCGATCTGAGTGGTCAGATTGAATAGGATTTCAAACCACATATATGAATGTGGCGTGACACAAATGTATTTCACATGGTTTTTTTTGCTGTTCAGACTCGCTAAATATGATCAAACATGCACAAAAATCGACTTTGGACTGACAGTCTGAACAAGGCTGATGAGATTGTAACGTAGTGTGTTTTATGTGAGTATGATGCTGAAATTGTCATTCTTTAAATATTTAGGCCACGCAAACATCCTATGACAGAAAGGTGGATATATACGCTCTGGGTCTCATTTATTTTGAGCTTATCTGGAATCTCTTCACAGTGCATGAAAGGAAAAAGGTTTGATTTATCTTTTACTCCTTTATATAATAATACAATATATGCATTGCTTTCATATTGAATCTGAAATGTAGTCTACATGAATTTGTCTGATGTGTCACACTGCAAATTATTATTTTCTTAATATTTTTGTTGTTTTCTAGTACAAACATCTAAACATTCTTAAGTCAAGATCCATACCAAAATTACTTAAGATATTGAGGTATTTTTTAAGTATTAATTAAAATATCATAATAATAAAATTGAGTGATTTTATGCTTAAAACAGGAACATGTATCTGCCAGTGGGGTAAGAAAAAAATGAAGTTAATTTAAAGAGAAAACAAGTTTTTTTATAGAAAAAGTAATAGTTTTAACACATTTTTGCTTCTTGAGTAAATGTACAGTATCTATATTTTAGAATGTTTAGATATTTCTACTAGAAAACAAGATAAAAAATACTGAGTATCAAACATATTTTTTGCAGTGCATAAATGATGTATATAAAGTGTATAAATAATGTTTTTTGTTGTTGTTTTTTTTAGATTTGGGATGATGTAAGAATGAGTAATTTTCCACCACAGTTCACCAAGAAATGTAGCTTTGAGGTGCGTGTCATTTCATGTTTGCTCAAATATTAGCATGTTTTTCTTTGGTGCAAGTGTTACCTGCTGAAATGATCAATTATCAGTGATTTTAAACATTAGCCTGCTATGAGCACTTACTCAAAGCTGGCTGTTATCTAACATGCGGTCTGATTTTTCACGGCTGATGAAATAGCACAAGCTCATAAATCGAATGCTGAGTCTCAGTCCTGAAAAGAGACCGGACGCCTCAGAGCTGATCAGATGGACCAACATGATACACGTGAGGATAAAGATGCGGAGGATCTGCTGAGATCAGGAGCCTTAAAAGCCCATCAGATCGCCAGAGAGCTCAGACAGCCGACACAAGCCATCAAGAAACAGCTGTACAGTATGGAGAAGAAGGGTCAAGAGAGGTTTGTGTTGGGTACTTTATTCAAAATCCTTACAGTAGTGATTTAGTTTGTGATTTGATTTGGTGTGCCAGTGATAATCATTTAAATCTGATTTGTTATTTGTTATACAGTTTCAGGGAAAGCAAGCACACTTGTGTCCTCCAGAAATATCTTGTTTAATCCATTCAGATATAACCAAGAGAAATGTTTGAAATGAACGTTTGTTTATAGGATATTGCATAGTGATTTGATTGTTTATTGATGTATGTGTCATCTATAGATTGCAGCATTTTAAAGTGATCGCAGAACTTGGTGAAGGAGGCTTTGGCTGCGTTTATAAAGTAAAACATAAATATGATCAGAAGATCTACGCTGTAAAGAGAGTCATCTTTACTAGGTAAGTTTATACAAGTCATAAGGACATATGATATCTCATTTGAAAAATATCTCAGTTGTCATGATTGAGGCAAAAAAACAGAATCATTTATTTAATTCATTCAATTTCATTCTTTGTTTTGATTTGTTTGTTCATTCATTATTTATTTATTTATTTGTGTTTAATTCATTTTTTTCATACATTGAAATATGTAGTTTTTATTAATTCATATTTCTTTATAATTTGATTAATTCATTGGTTTAAAACAGGAAAGCTGATTCTGAGGTGACGGCATTGGTTAATCTAGTTCACCCAAACATAGTGCGCTACATCACATGCTGGACAGATTCTGACAACGGGACGTCAAAACAAGAAGAACACCGAGTGTCCAAGTAAGCAAGTCTCCAGCACTTTTGATCAAACATTCAGTGCTTCTCAATAGTCATGCTTATGTTTTATGTTCAGCGCACCAGGTTCATTAGATGTAGTGTCCCTTGATAGAGACAGCTGTGAAGAGAGGGAAGATGATGATGATGAAGAAGATGATGATGATGATGATGATGATGATGATGATGATGAAGATGTCACATCAGGAATAGAATCTCTGAGTGTTTCAGAGTAGGTCCAGCATTCTTCTTATGAGACACTTGATTCTTTTGCTCCTATATTTGCTATATTAAATATTTGCTATATTAAACTAGTAATACAGTGTGTCAACTGGTCAGGGGTTTTATTCCCAGCAGATGCATCTGCTAATAAAATGTAGCTCTAATGTACTTTAAGTGTCTTTGGTTAAAAGTGTCTGCCAAATGCATGAATGTAACTGTAATTGTGTCTGTTCTCAGATCAGCATCCGCTGCTGCCGAGCCCTCAGGGAACAACACAACTGACCGTTCAGATCAGTGAGTTTATTTGATTGATTGGAATTTATGACACAACAACTGCATTATTCTAAGGGTTCATATAATGCGGAATCAAATTTTCTTTGCTCTCTGAAATAGAAAGATTTTATTTTACTGTAAATTTTAAATAGGTCAAAAACATCCATCTGTTTAAACCAAACCGCTGCTCTGCATTTCCATACACTGTACAAAAAGTAGAGAATTTCTACATAAATAAGTTGAGAGAACTCAAAAATCTTCTGGAGCCGGTTGCCTTAAAATTATAAGTTGGCTCAACTTATTTCTTTTTTCTTTTTTTTCACAGTGTATGAAGAATAACAGTGTTAGAAATGAGTTGAAGTTTATTTAGAAAATAAAAAAAATCCCTGTGCATTTCAGTCTGATCTGAATACTTACACATTGAATCTGAATTATGACTCAGTCATAATGTGATGAAAGAAGCGGTTATTGAAGGGTGGAGCAGTTTAAACAATATGAAGCCAAACAGCAAACCCTGAGTAAATGCTGTTCATTTCACATCCAAAGAGACACGGCAGAGAAACACATGGTCATGGAAGGGATTTATTTCTCAATTTCACCAGCATAAATCGATGTATTTACAGTTAAAAATAATGTGTAGTGAATAATCCTGTTAAATCTGAAAATAATTTGTCTCAAACTTGCAGATGATTTGCTTACAATGTAATCTCAATTCAGATAAAAGAGTGAAAAATCTCAATTTAAGACAAAAATATGATCTGGTGCAAGAAACACTGACTGACATTATACACAAACTTTTAGAGACATATGATGATATGACTCATTTAGGGCAATACTGTACATTGCAATGTTAAATATTGACCCATGTGACATGCCTGTTTTCCTCTCTCTCTTATTTCAGCAGCAAGACATATTTATTTATTCAGATGGAGTTCTGTGAGGGAGGAACACTGACTGATTGGATAGAGGCCAGAAATCATATGGAAAAACAGAGAACCATAGTGGAAACCCATAAAATATTTGATCAAATTATCACTGGAGTGGAATTCATCCATGCAAACAAGCTCATCCACAGAGACTTGAAGGTATTTCAGTTTTATTTCTGGGGGGGCAGCTTAACTTGTTTTAAACAAATGAGCATGTTACCCATGTGTGCTTTCCTTTCAGCCTGATAACATACTGTTCGGCGCTGATGGCAAAGTGAAGATCGGAGACTTTGGGCTGGTGGTGGCTCAGACCGGTCAAAACGGTGACCCAATAGAGAGGTCAAACAGAGGAACACGATCTTATATGAGTCCTGAACAGGTAGAAATAATTACAACATAAGACTTATAGACTTACATTTGGATGCTTTTTGCTAAATAAATAAATGAATTTATAACATTAATTGTTTTCCTTAGGAATATAAGAAGAATTATGATGAAAAAACTGACATTTTTCCCCTTGGGCTCGTATGGTTTGAGATGATCTGGAAAATATCTACTGGTATGGAAAGAGAGAAGGTCAGTAGTATTTCATGACAGTCATTATAAGCACCGTTATTATCCGTATTTGCAAAAAATAAAACATTAGTAAATATCCTCACCCTCAGTTCATCCAAGTGTTTGTTTCTTCATCACCAATGGATGCTCTGCAGTGAATGGGTGCCGTCAGAACAGAACATCACAATAATACACACCACTCCAGTCCATCAGTTAACATCTGGAGAAGACAGAAGCTGAAACAAATCCATCATTAAGTCCATAATCCATAATAACACTTCCTCCAGTTAAAAAAGTGAATCAGGAGAGAAATCTGCACAGATCAAGCAGCGTTTACAAGCCAAAACAGCTCTAAACAAATACAGGACTTTAGAGGAAAGGTTATTATGGATTATGGACTCATATTTTAGCAATGGTTTGATGTTAAAAACATCTTAATTATGGATTTTTATCAGAGTCTCATTCTGACGGCACCCATTCACTGCAGAGCATCCATTGACTCTCATTCTGACGGCACCCATTCACTGCAGAGCATCCATTGACTCTCATTCTGACGGCACCCATTCACTGCAGAGCATCCATTGCTGAGACACTGATGCAGTGACACATTTCTCCAAATATGTTCTGATGAATAAACAAAACAAAAACAATGATTTTAATGTGTAAATGATTTTCCCCTGACGTTGCAGCTGTGGATGGATCTGAGAGATCAACGGTTTCCAGAAGGGTTCAGTGACCGTTATAAAACTGAGGTGAGGAACTTGGTTTTACATGATAAATATTGACTGGACCGAGTTTAGCCTATTATTTGAACTTTATTATGCTTCTTTTTCAGAGTAAATTCATCATGAAGATGTTGTCGAATTCACCAAAGCTCAGGCCACATGCAAAAGAGTTAAAAGAAACCCTGGAGAAGTTTTTCTCTCTGGGTCAGAATCGGTTAAACCAGAAAACCGTCTGAGATGTTTAGATATAGAAACGGTTCCAGCAGTCTGCTCGGGTCCGGTCAAAATAATGAATTACCACTGAGTACTTTTAACAAGCAAACGGTTTTTCATTATGATGATTTCATTGATTTATTCATGATCTAATGAACTATTTCATGTTCTCTGATTTAGGTGATAGTATAAACTTATGCAATGTTGCATATTTGGGGAGTGATTTAATCAAAAATTATGTGAAATAACGTCCAGATTTTTTCTAGTATATCTTAAATATTGTAAAAGTTTCAAAAGTTTAGTCTTATTCTGTTTACATCATAAAAATATATTTTAGAAATCCTAACGAATGAAATTTCACAACATTTGTGTTATGTGAGCTGCATTATATGAACATGGATTTACATCTGAAATGTAATTGCAGCTAAAATATCATCAAAGCTGCAGTTGTTTGTTTACAGTGTATCATAACTATAACCGAAATGCAATATTATGTCATGTGAAATCATTTTGTGCTGGCGGGGAAGATTTCTGCTCAAGCTGACTTTAAGCCGTCAGTTTTTCTTGACAAATATACGGTTTATGATGCGTGGAATGAAAATAAATGTGTCATTAATATCAACATCATGTGTTCTGACACTGGATAAAATAATAAACTCACATTTTGTAAGAAATTATTTTCTTTCATATTACAATGCCAAAACAGAGTTATATTTTAATTGTATTTCAATGCTGTCATTTGGGAGGGATGTTACCATTTTGCCTTGTAAAATCAAACATTGGCTGATTATTAATAAAATCTATATCTGAAAAAAATCCAGGTGTGTGTTTGTTTATTTAAAATTTTGAACCATTTTTTTTAAGATTATTTTTTTTATTTCTAATCATTGTATATGCCCTCCCCCCTGTGTTTTTAGTATTATTAATAATTAATGTATTTACTTGTTTGTTCGTAAAGTCAAAGATCAGCTGCTTAATGACATCCTCCTCCAGGAAGTGACATCATTTTGGAGGAAAATCAAGCAAATCTCAGTAAGTATGAACAATAATCTGATGGATTCTGTAATGTTTGTTTATGAGATGAGCTGTTTCACTCTGATTGAAAGAGGACGAGATCTAAGATGAATGTTTCGTGTTCTTGTGTAAGTAACTTTAGCTCTTTGTTTACATCTCTTTAGACATAAATAATGAAGTACTTGCTCAAACTTTTACACAATCATATGAATATGCACATACAAGCTTTACACAAGCACATGAACAATAAGGATCTGTGCTAGGAGAGCTTCTAAACAGATGTCATGTATTAAACTCATCACACAGAGCAGGGTGCACGTGCTCGTCTGGCTCGCGCGGTGGCGCTGCTTTCACTGGGACGCGTTTCTCTTCTAGTCTGTCAGTTTATCTACACCAGATTAATGTTGAAATCTAGCCATTCATGTCAAAATTACCGTAATTGCAAGATGTCAACTCGGAGGTTTCAGTAGCAGCTATTATACGACCCAAATGGATTCATATCAGACTTCGATGTTGGTTCTGCTTATGATTTCGAAAATATTTAAAGCTTAAGTCCGTAACTTTTTTTGGTTGAAAATGAAAATCAATATTTGAGAAAGCACGTAACCAGCCAGTGTTCAAAACTATCGCCTTACTTTAGCCTGATTCACAATGGTAAGCTTATTATAATGTTTTCTAATGTGTAAGTTTTCGCGGGAGATTCGAGCATGGCACTGCGTCATTACGTCACGTGTGTAAACATAAAATAAGTTGTCCAGGTGTTCTGTCGATTTGTGCTACCCTGTCAGATTTTGCTACCTCCCATTAAAACAGTGGCTAGTTCAATTCGACAATGAAAAATGCTACCTGTTAGATTATGTTTTATTAATGTGTACACATACCACAACCTTAAACCTACCCTTACAGTAATGCAGATACATAAAATATTCTCGTTCAGCTTGAGAGAAATTGATGCGCGCATGCGCAGTAAACCGAGGTAGGAAAATCTGACAGACAGGATAAAATGTCAGGACACCGGCTAGTAGTTATATCTCATGTGAGGATCCTGCAGGTGACGGATCGTTTATAACCTTTTATTACTGAGAGAGAGAGGTTTTATTCTGTAACATGCATACTTAAAACGAGAAAACATTTTAAGTTGCCACATATGCTATTTAAGTATATTAACGAACCTGAAATTCATGTCAAAAAATGTCGTCATAATGCGTATATAAAAATAATGGTTAAAAGGACAATTACGGTGCTGCTATTTTTTGTCCTTTCATGTTAAAGAGCAGCATGAACATTTGTCAGAACTTGTCCTTTGTGCTCCACCGAAGAAAGAACGTCATATGGATTAGGAACAACATAAAGGGGAGTAAACGATGAGAAATATCTCTTGTAACACCGTTTGTCTGTTCAAATCGGTTGCTTGGAACTACTGTATAATATTTACTTATTGCAAATTTGAATTTATGTATGTATTTCATTAATTTACCAGAGTAACACTTGGCAACTGTGATTGCTTACGTCACTATGAGCTCGAAAGCTCTGTTGTACGTCTGAATGAATGAAGGCATTAGACTCGAGCAGATGCAAAACAACACTCTTTTATAATGGATGAGCAGTTACAGTGTGTGTCTAAAAAAAGATATGAATGAGTATATTATAGGCAAGAACAACATTACTGCCATTGTTAACTGTAGAAGAGAGCACATGCTTCTTAAAGGAATAGTTCACCCAAAAATGAAAATGTCCTCACTCTCAGGTCATTCAAGATTAGGATGGGTTTGTTTCTTCATCAGATTTGGAGGAATGTGTCACTGCATCACTGTCTCAGCAATGGATGCTCTGCAGTGAATGGGTGCCGTCAGAATGAGAGTCCAAACAGCTGATAAAACCATCATAATCCACTCCAGTCCATCAGTTAATGTCTTGCTAAAAAAAGCTGTGTGTTAACTGATGGACTGGAGTGGATTATGATGTTTTTATTAGACTCTCATTCTGACGGCACCCATTCACTGCAGAGCATCCATTGGTGAACAAGCGATGCGATTCTAAACAGTCTGTGTCATTCTGCAATAGGTTTCATTCAATCTCTAGACAAGTGATCTCATTGTCTGTAATATAGATCATTTTTTTCTTTTATTAATGTAGAAAACAAAGTCAGACAAAGTGCAAAAGCTACAAACTGTACAATCAAACACTAAAAATGCATTTATAAAAACAGTGGACAACAAACCAAACTCACTTCATTCACTTCTCAACATTTAAAAATATATTTATATTTGTTTTGTCTATAGTGATCATCTGTTAATGCATTATATTGCAGAAAAACATCACCAAAAATAGAAATTTCTAATGGGAGAGTGTCAATAATATTTTCACAGTTCAGGCCAAGTAAATATGAAATGAATTATTTCCTTCATCTGGTTTTGTTAAACAGGTTTGTGTCCGAATCTGAACAGAACTGAAGATTATGATTATGGAGCAGCAATACAAAAATAGCAACAAAAACTGTTTCACACAGTGGAATATTAGCAAACTTATCTAGTATACTTAATATATTAATTCATATATATTCTTCTGTATACAATTGACAGTGCAAACTCAGAAATATAGCTTTTACAGAATAATTCAGAGAGGTTTTGTACATCTGAAATCACAACTACTGGCCTACAAGTTTACAGAAACGAACTCGACAGAGAACAGACACGTTTTCAGCAGCGCTGATTCTGGAAATATTTTCAATTAGTATCTGTAGAAGAAATTATATTTAATTTATGTAATGAGGCAATGCACTACTCTTCCCATAAGGCACTGCAAATAGTCAAAAACAACCGTACAATAATAGAACTATTAAAAGATGTAATAATTTGAATGAATGTAATGCTTTGTAATGAATGTAATGAGTATTTCAGTTTGTGCAATAAATCATAATAAATTTTTTTAAAGAGTCAGTGAACTCTTTCCATGATGCATTGCAAATAATCGAATAATAAATAGATGTGTAATATAAAACTATTGACTTAGTCATTTATATTTAAATACAAAATGCAAATATTTTATATAAATACAAATATTTAAATATGCAATTATCACTATGCAGAATGTAGGAAGGCGATTAATACATTTTCATTGAATCATGGGATTGAGTTTCTCTTGATTTGATCTCTGGGTAGTGTATCTGAAATCATATTTACTTCTATGGAAACTAATATTACCGCTTCACTGTCTAGAAAATGTGCACATTATTGGTAAGAATGGATATCTTTTTGGAGAAAATTATCGATTGGTAGTTTTGCTTCCAGAGCTGTACTATTGTGTTCTGTTGAAATACAGTAATAAACACATCTGTGGTATTAATATTTCCCATATGTGCAAAATACCCCCCCTCCTCATCGGGACTGTTCTAGCAGGGATTCAGCTCCTCTGGCGCTAGATGAGACTCTTCATCTTCAGCGTATGCCGTGAAACTGTTGTTCTGACTCCAATCATAACTGTCCGGCGTAACACTGTGAACCAGAGCAACAGGCAATTCATAAAACAGTTCATAAATCAGTCTCATTTAGACTAGAGCGATTTCACTTTCCATTGAAGTTCAAACCTATGTAATTTCAGATGTATTTATCCAGATTAATTCTTCACAATAGTACCAAGAATATGCAATTGGAAAGTAAATATAGTACGTTTTTTAATACTTCTCAAACAATCAATAGGATGTATATTCGATAATCAAGTAAAACTAAAATGCATCAGTCCACTGAGTGTTCATCTGGAAGTATTACTAGTTATTCTTACATTTACTATAAGAAACAAGTTTTATGCAGAGGGCCAAACTGAACAAAAATGTGAAATCTGGTGATGCTGATATTTATATGATCAAAAAGTGATGAAATTCTGAAACTTGTCATGAGATCTTTATAACAGTACAACAGATACTGACATAAAATGATCTAAATATCAGTGTTCACTCTGTATCTCCAATAATATGTCTTAGTAAGATGAGATTTAAATGATCCAAATATATAATGCAATGCAATCCAAAGATGACAGAGAGATGAACGAATACATGGCAAACTTGCGTGCCGTACCTGGCTTGAATGTTTTGTGGGATGATGCTCCACGCGAGATCATCATCGCTGTCGTAACGCCGCGGGTTGTCAAAGAAATACGCTCTAGATGAGAACATGTGGCCGGGGATCACTGACACACTCTACAAGACAAAGAGAGAGAGTCTTCAGCGTTATATTATTGAGATTATGTATTATGCACACTACCGTTCAAACGTTTGGGGTCGCTTAGATTTTAAAAGAAGTCTCTTCTGCTCACCAAGGCTGCAATTATGTGATCAAAAATACAGTAAAAATGACATTTTTGAAATTTAAAATAAGTGTATACATTTATTGCTGTGATGCGCAGCTGTATTTTCATCATCATTACTGCAGTCTTCAGTGTCACATGATCTTCAGAAATCATTCTGATATATTCAGCATTTGCTGCTCAAGAAACATTTCTGATTATTATCAATGTTGAAAACAGTCGTGTTGCTTGAATATTTTTGAGGAAAACGTGATGCATTTTTATTTTTCACAGATTCTTCGATGAATAAAAGTTCAAAAGAGCAGCATTTATTTAAAATAGAACTCTTTTAAAATGTTCTAAATATTTTTTCGGTCTAAATTGAATGAATCCTTGATGAGTAAAAGTAAAACTTTGTTTTATTGACCCCAAACGTTTGAATGGTAATTTAAATATTGCATGTTGGGAAGTCCATTAAAAGATGATAAATCCCGTACTCGATCCTGAGCCGGCTTACGGACTCTGAAAAAGAAGACCACCAGTGACGTGGGCAGCAGCTCCCAAACAAACAGGATCACCCCAAAAACCACATATCCAGCGTCGCCCAACGTCGACTTCAGATCGGCCTGCAGAAGAAAACATTTCAGCGCTTGCACAAATCAGCAAAATGGACAAATTCATCAAGACAAATCGGTCAAATCAACCAAATTCATCAAGACAAATCTGTCAAATCAACCAAATTCATCAAGACAAACCTGTCAAATCAACCAAATTCATCAAGACAAATCTGTCAAATCAACCAAATTCATCAAGACAAACCTGTCAAATCAACCAAATTCATCAAGACAAACCGGTCAAATCAACCAAATTCATCAAGACAAATCTGTCAAATCAACCAAATTCATCAAGACAAACCGGTCAAATCAACCAAATTCATCAAGATAAATCTGTCAAATCAACCAAATTCATCAAGATAAATCTGTCAAATCAACCAAATTCATCAAGACAAAATCTGTCAAATCAACCAAATTCATCAAGACAAATCTGTCAAATCAACCAAATTCATCAAGACAAATCTGTCAAATCAACCAAATTCATCAAGACAAATCTGTCAAATCAACCAAATTCATCAAGATAAATCTGTCAAATCAACCAAATTCATCAAGACAAATCTGTCAAATCAACCAAATTCATCAAGACAAATCTGTCAAATCAACCAAATTCATCAAGACAAATCTGTCAAATCAACCAAATTCATCAAGATAAATCTGTCAAATCAACCAAATTCATCAAGACAAATCTGTCAAATCAACCAAATTCATCAAGACAAATCTGTCAAATCAACCAAATTCATCAAGACAAATCTGTCAAATCAACCAAATTCATCAAGACAAATCAACCGGTCAAATCAACCAAATTCATCAAGACAAATCTGTCAAATCAACCAAATTCATCAAGACAAATCAACCGGTCAAATCAACCAAATTCATCAAGACAAATCGGTCAAATCAACCAAATTCATCAAGACAAATCAACCGGTCAAATCAACCAAATTCATCAAGACAAACCTGTCAAATCAACCAAATTCATCAAGACAAATCTGTCAAATCAACCAAATTCATCAAGACAAATCTGTCAAATCAACCAAATTCATCAAGACAAACCTGTCAAATCAACCAAATTCATCAAGACAAATCAACCGGTCAAATCAACCAAATTCATCAAGACAAACTGTCAAATCAACCAAATTCATCAAGACAAATCTGTCAAATCAACCAAATTCATCAAGACAAACCTGTCAAATCAACCAAATTCATCAAGACAAATCAACCGGTCAAATCAACCAAATTCATCAAGACAAATCTGTCAAATCAACCAAATTCATCAAGACAAATCAACCGGTCAAATCAACCAAATTCATCAAGACAAATCTGTCAAATCAACCAAATTCATCAAGACAAATCTGTCAAATCAACCAAATTCATCAAGACAAATCTGTCAAATCAACCAAATTCATCAAGACAAATCAACCGGTCAAATCAACCAAATTCATCAAGACAAATCTGTCAAATCAACCAAATTCATCAAGACAAATCAACCGGTCAAATCAACCAAATTCATCAAGACAAATCTGTCAAATCAACCAAATTCATCAAGACAAATCTGTCAAATCAACCAAATTCATCAAGACAAATCTGTCAAATCAACCAAATTCATCAAGACAAATCTGTCAAATCAACCAAATTCATCAAGACAAACCTGTCAAATCAACCAAATTCATCAAGACAAATCTGTCAAATCAACCAAATTCATCAAGACAAATCAACCGGTCAAATCAACCAAATTCATCAAGACAAATCAACCGGTCAAATCAACCAAATTCATCAAGACAAATCAACCGGTCAAATCTGTCAAATCAACCACATTTCAGAAACTTCCCAAACTCAAATTTTTACTCTTCCTCATATTTTTCTGAAGAAAGACAAATATTAATAGTAATGAAAGCCAAAATATGAAATGCCATGGATGATTATTTACTGAATAATCCACTATTTTGTTGAGGAGGGTCGAAATAACCAAATTTGACCATTTAGAGCCAAATTACAGGTAAAATGACTTTATAAAGATGACAGCATCATTCTTTTAAAACACAAGATTTGCAGGTCTGTTTGCAAAATCTGTTGATTTTAGCAATCTTTGATGAATTATATGCCAATGGTGACAGTTCAAAGATGGGAAAAGCACTTTTCATGTTTTTTGCATGCCTGTAACTCACAAAGTATTAAAGATATTCTTAATATCGTTTTAGATACTGGTTTTTAACAAACTTTGGATCAAATCCAGAGATATGTTGATCTCAGTGTAGCTCCGGGAGTAAATTATACACACTTCCAGTGGTCAAAAACCAAATATGGGTCACTTTTTGCATATAGATGACGCCTTTTTTGTTTTAAAGAGGAATGTCTGAAGAACAAATAATGTTGAAACTGAACATGTATCGCGTTCCCTCTATCAAAACAATTGCATTGAACATACTTGGTCTGATACGTTGTACCAGTCGTAGTCGAAGGAGTTGATGCTCTTGATCTTTGCCAGCGCCAGCACCACAAGGTTATAACACGCACGGGACGAGTACAGCAGGATCACCGTCGCTCCGATTATAGTCACCTGACACACGGATGTCCCCTGGACAGAAGAGACCAGACCTGATTCAATTCTGCTACAAAACACCATCCGGTTCCTTTTACAGTGAAGAAAATATACTGTTTTAAACAGGGGTCGGTTAGTCAACCTGGTCTCATAGAAATACACACTTTCTGTGCGACACCGGTTTACGTACCTTACAACACGTTTCACCGCAGTTTCAAAGAGAAATGACCTCTGAGTGGCGCTAAAACACAGGTTCAATACGTGAACCCTGGCATGTTTTGTGTGCTCTATTGTGTTGTAAATATACATGACATCCCTAAACCTACCCGATAGTGTTCACAAATGCAAAACTGATATGAAAACGTATTTGTTGACTCATCCGTGCCATTACGACTCCCTTATAAACAGATTTGAACTGCTTTGTCGAACCGTGATTACACGGGATTCGATCCGGATCTCCTCGCCTCCTAAATACATCTCTGTACTCCGTGATCCACCGAATAAACTTACCGTCTCAATGAAAACCCATAGATATGAATCTGGATATGTGCAATGCTAATGTTCAAAAGCATCAGTTTTCAAATCTCCCAGCATATTAATATTGTTTTGAAGTCGTAACATGATATTCTTCAAGTAATTGTTCGAAAATTATGCTTTATTAATCAAAACTCTGTGAAAAGGAGTAACAGGTGTCAGAGTTGTCCTGCCTCTAGTGTTTGTTTCTTTTGGAAACTGCAGTAATATAGTTATTGGTATGTATTTCGTGTCTCATTATAAAGTGCACCCAGGTAAATACTATGAGACCAGGTATGGATTATTCCACATGTGCTTAAATACTTCAATAAAACTCAGTTTAACATTAACCAATATTATTTTACATGTACAGTTATGAAAATGAAAGTGAATGAGAGAAATTGAATATAGTTTAAAACTGGTTTGATAATATGTTTGTCTGTTTTAATTGATTTATGGAATATGCATCAGTGTTATTTTAGTATCACATACACTATTATATTTGTGTTAATATTTTGAATTGGGTTACATTTTTATATTTTCTGTTTTCACTTTAATTTTAGTTAAACTTTTGGTAATCTTGTCAAATAAACGTGTCTACATAGTATTTTGGTTCATTTTAGTTTATATAGTTTTAGTATTTAATCTCAAATTAAATGAAAATGAAAAGTTGCCTTGGCAACAGTGTTACTTTAGTATATCTGAGACGCTATTATTGATTTGATCTATATTAAATCATAAAAAGCGATGTCCAGCTTTGGAAACTAAATATTTATCTCCTTAAATATGAAGAAGTCAAGCAAAAACTAATGAGTTAATCCAAATGACTCTAAAAGCTTATGGACGTAATTATAATATAAGTCAGGCATTGAAGTGAGCGGCTGTTTTGGTCTCTTCTGAGGAAGATTAATTTCACATAAACCTCTCGTTTCATTATTCAAAGTTGACCCCATGTGTCCTCTTAAGGTGTAAATGTATAACTTTTTTAACCTGGCAACACATCTCTAACAAAAATTAACCACAAAAAAACATGTTTACTACACTTGCACTTTAATAAAACCATGATAAATCATTTTTATGAATCAAATGATTCGTGCGCTTCAAAGTTACGATCTAAATAATGACCTGGTTTCACAGACAGGGCTTAGACTAAACCAGGATTAGAACATTTAAGTCATTTTTATAAACGTGGCTTAGAAAAAAAACATAACTGTGTCCATCTTGACACAAAACAAAGGCATTGATATGATAACCGTGCATGTTTATATATGCAGACTTGCATATTAGTTAAGGATAAATATATTCCAGAATAAAAACTCACCCTATGTCATCCAAGATGAGTTCATGTCTTTCTTTCTTCAGTCGCAAAGAAATGACGTGTTTTGAGGAAAACATTCAAGATTGTTGTGCATATATTGGGCTTCAATGGTGGCCAAGTCTAATGCAGCTTCAAAGGACTCAATACAATCCTAGCTGAGGAATAAGAGTCTTAACAATCGATCGCTTTCTTTTAAACTAATTATATTTATACACTTTTTAACCACATTAGCTCTGCGATACGCGTCTTACGTAATCCTGTTGGAAAGGTCACACACGGTTAACTCTCGGTTCTTAACCGAAAATGATTTTTTTATGGTTTTAGTTAACGATGATGATCCTGATATGCTTTACATCAACAAGCGGAAGGAAGGTAAACAGTCCAGTTCAGTCTCTGTACATGGACGTGGAAGGACTGGCACATTGTTAAAAGACTGAAGACGAATCCAAATCCAAGATAATGGAAGTAAAAATACACTGTAAATACTTTCCCACGCTGCCTTTTTAAGAGCCCGTTTCCTTCTGGTTAACTCGTTAAAATGCGTTGCCTGTTGAAATGGATTGTTAATTCGATTCTAGAGTTCAAAAACTAAATGAATCTCACACCTGTCTTCTTATTTATATATTGTAGTATGCTTATATTGTCTTTAATCTTGCTGGACAGTGTACACTGTTAAGAAAAAACATTGTTAACCGAGAATTTTCCCATTTTTTCATTATAAGATAAAATATTGTTTTACAGATATTTTCTGTATTTTAAAGTTCCACCTATAAATTTACAGATAATTGCTTGTATTTCGGCGTTACATAAATGTTCTGTATTTTCACAGAGTAATGTTTCATTTAACATAAAATGCTATTTAATTTTATGGATTATTCCTGTAAAAATCGGGAACCACAAATCATTCAGTCAAAGAATTGAAATTACCATTGAAGATCGTTAATCATGTGAGGGTTAAAGTGAGGTTTTTAAGCTCAGATAATAGTATTTGTCCACACAGTACGTCTTAACCCAAGCTTTCGTCTGCTTGAACTGGTCTTTGTGGTTCATTACCTTGGACTCCAGGTAGATGTTGGCTAAAGACATCTTGGCGATCTTGTAGAGACACAGCGAGAGTGAGACGGCGCAGAGGACGAACAGTGTGTCGTTGATGGCCACGCGCACCAGCACTACAGTCTCTGTGTCGGCCTTCATCATCTTCACCAGCAGAGCACAGGTCAGGTTCACCAGCAGGAAGAGGATGCTGATGCACAGGAAGAGCAGGTACAGCGGCAGCCTGCGAGACAGCACAGAGTGAAGCAGGATTACAGCATGCTGCACGCGTACTGTACTTAACCGCCGGCGCAGGATTACAGCATGCTGCACGCTACTGTACTTAACCGCCGCCGCAGGATTACAGCATGCTGCACGCGTACTGTACTTAACCGCCGGCGCAGGATTACAGCATGCTGCACGCGTACTGTACTTAACCGCCGGCGCAGGATTACAGCATGCTGCACGCGTACTGTACTTAACCGCCGCCGCAGGATTACAGCATGCTGCACGCGTACTGTACTTAACCGCCGGCGCAGGATTACAGCATGCTGCACGCTTACTGTACTTAACCGCCGGCGCAGGATTACAGCATGCTGCACGCCAGATACTGTACTTAACCGCCGGCGCAGGATTACAGCATGCTGCTCGCGTACTGTACTTAACCGCCGGCGCAGGATTACAGCATGCTGCACGCGTACTGTACTTAACCGCCGGCCGCAGGATTACAGCATGCTGCACGCGTATTGTACTTAACCGCCGCGCAGGACACAGCATGCTGCACGCACTGTACTTAACCCGCGCAGGATTACAGCATGCTGCACGCTTGTACTTAACCGCCGGCGCAGGATTACAGCATGCTGCACGCGGCGCGTACTGTACTTAACCGCCGCGCAGGATTACAGCATGCTGCACGCGCAGTACTTAACCGCCGCGCAGGATTACAGCATGCTGCACGCGCATTGACTTAACCGCCGCGCAGGATTACAGCATGCTGCACGCGCGTACTTAACCGCCGGCGCAGGATTACAACATGCTGCACGCTTACTGTACTTAACCGCCGCGCAGGATTACAGCATGCTGCACGCGTACTGTACTTAACCGCCGCAGGATTACAGCATGCTGCACGCTTACTGTACTTAACCGCCGGCGCAGGATTACAACATGCTGCACGCTTACTGTACTTAACCGCCGGCGCAGGATTACAGCATGCTGCACGCGTCCTGTACTTAACCGCCACCGCGGGATTACAGCATGCTGCACGCGTACTGTACTTAACCGCCGGCGCAGGATTACAACATGCTGCACGCGTGCATTGTACTTAACCGCCGCCGCAGGATTACAGCATGCTGCGCGCTGTACTTAACCGCCACCGCAGGATTACAGCATGCTGCACGCCATGTACTTAACCGCCGAGGATTACAACATGCTGCATTAAAGTCAAATCATGTCTTGTTTTAACATGACGTACTAAAATAACCGAAACGGCAAAACCATAAACATTTCAGTACTAGACAAACAAATCATTAAAGTCAAATCATGTCTTGTTTTAACATGACATACTAAAATAACCAAAACTGAAAAACCATAAACATTTCATTACTTTATAAAATAATTATTAAAGTAAAATCATGTCTTGTTTTAACATGACATACTAAAATAACTAAAACTGAAAACCATAAACATTTCATTACTTAATAAACATTAACTGAAATAAAGATAAATCATGTCTTGTTTTAACATGACATACTAAAATAACTAAAACTGAAATAAAAAATTAATAAGCACAATCAATATTTATGAAAAACTACTAAAAATAACAAAACAAATTTACAAACTTGACATTAAATTAAACATAATATATAAAAATAAAAACGTATTTAAAATAGTAATAACTATAATGATATCTCAGATATATATATATATATTAGTTATATTAATATCCTAAGTAATATTATTCTGCTTTATCTATATATATATTATGTATATTATATTGTTGTATTTCTAACAAAAACATTTTAAACTAGTCTTTATTTAAAAAAATATTTGTATTAGCCTTTTTGCACGTAATTTTGATTATAATAATAAATAAAAAAAATCCACATGATTTTATTAATCAGATAACATTAATTAAATAATAATAATACTTTATTTTATATAGCTGCTTTCAGGACCTCAAGGTCACTTAACAAATACATAATACATAATAAATCAAACAAATACATATTCTAAGCAAAAACAAACAATACGGAGGTCAAAACGAAACATTTGAAAAACAGAGCGTTAAATAAGAGCAGTTTTAAATCTGGATAGATTTTGAGGTACATTATCCCAAAGTTTAGGATAAATTCTTAAAATAAAAAACCTTAATAAATAAACAAAACATATTGTTTAAAAGCCCAAATATGTAAGTTTTGGATGAGTTTTTGGATCCATATTCACCTGTACTTCTGAAGTTCTGGTGAATATTTAGACTTGGCCTTGAAAATGACCTGTACCAGAAAACAAGCATAAAGCAGTTAAGCTCATGACTTATTAAACAGAGAACGACACACAGGATCATAAAAGCCCAAGCATGTCGGTCATAACAGAAACAAGCAAGTGCTTCACTGACATACACAGATATTACAGAAGATCTGATTCAGGCGTGTTTGGGGACTAAAGAGTGAGCGTTTCATCCTGATCTGGTCTTTACTAATGACATTAGAGCGAGAGAACGCTTGAAGAAAACTAGACTCATTCATGCAATAAAAACTGCACTCGTTTATTCCACAATCTACAGTTCTTAAGGATATATCCAGGACTGTACACTAAAGGACAAGCATGTGGACACCTGCTCGTAGTGCGTTTATAATAACATGCATGTCGTGCTAAATCAGTTGATTATTGTGAGTATATGGTAGATGTGTTGATTCACAGTAAATAATTAACAGCTTTTTCTTGTAGTGTAGTGTCAACGCTTCATGATTTCAGTTCTCTTTTTGTGCTCGCGCTGTGTGATTCATTTACATACGCAGCTTTGATCATAATACAACAGGAAGAACAGAATACAGCTGCATCTCTGGAGCAATACGCATTGTGTGAATATACAATATACATAACATTGGACTGAACTGACTTCAGCATATTAAGTTTGAATATTAAGCATATTCAAATATTAAGCATAAAGTGGGTTTGAATCCATTATGAGCTTAGTTGCTCTCATACACACAGCTCGCCTTCGCTGTCATATTATTATGATCTACGCAGCAATAATGATGAATTGAGTGCTTTTTCTATATTATACACATAATCCAGAGAGATCAAGATGAAAGATCTGTGGTTTGACTAATGAGATAAATCTGATTTATATTTTTTTATTATAGATATTGATTGGATGGTGAAGGAGTTTTTCTGTATAAAGAGGTGGACATAATTATTACTGAAACTAAAACCATAAAAATACATAAATTAATACTTAAAATTAAATAAACTAAAAACTAAACTAAATATGAAATAAAATATTGATTAAAATCTCTCGAGGCAACATTTCTTATTCTCTTGTTTAGTTTACGGTGAGGTAATAAAAATAACTAAAACTAAAATTTAATAAGAACTATATAGACATATTAATAAAATGATACAAATGACAAAAACACAACAAAATTACTAAAACTTTCAAATAATAAAATTTAAATGATGCAGAAAATATCATATAAAAAGAACAAAATAACTAAATCTGAATTATTTTCTCATTTTAATAATTATAGTTTATTTATAAAAATTATTATTATTGAACTAAGTAAAATTAAAAGAAAACAGAAAATACAATTTTAAATATTAACAAAATACTGTATGTTATGCAGTATATATGGTTCATTTTAAACAACAAAATGTAAAATAAAATCTAATTTCTAATATTAACAGAAACTATGATTGTATATCAGTGATATTAAAGTAACTGGATACATGAGCATCAGCCGAAATGATGTGTCAGTGTTGGATTAATTTAATACACTTTGGTAAAATAATAAAAATACCCTTTCTCCTTGGAATTAACTATGCACTTATGCATTATGAATTATATTCAATAAAACCAGGAAAATCATTATTATATAAGGATCCGTCCTTACACTGTTTCAACACATCTTTGGGTCACATATGGACTAACCCAGCTGTTGGGTTAAATAGTTACATTACGCTTTTAACTTAAACGTTGGGTTAGTAATACATAGTTGAGTGTATTATATTATATACTGTCTTAATATAGGGAACGTCCTTGCTTAAAGACAGAGAAAAAATGGACAGAATATCTCCTGCTTACATCTGAATGTCCAAAAGACTTTTTGGTTTGCATTCTGCTCATGTGACCTGTAGTCTTAAACCCTGTCTCCACACTCGCAAGGTGCAAAGGTGTCAAACTCACCTGTGCGAAGTACAGATTCATGAGGCTGAGCGTGAAGAACTGCAGGCAGACGGGGAAGCAGTAGAGCAGCCAGAAAGACAAGGGTCCGAGCGTGTTTGCCGTCACGCAGTCCCTGAAATAAAAGGAGAAGAGCAGCGCTCGCAGAGCCGCCCACAGCAGACACAAGAACAGAAACACCGTCTGGTAGCTGAAGCGCTTGTGTCCGTGTCGCAGCACCTGCCAGAGCTGCACGTACACGAACGCAAAGAGCAGCGAGTAGAAGACGGTGTAGGCCACCGTCAGCCCCAGCTTGACGAAGGGAGGCACGGCCGGGCTGAAGGTTGGCAGAGGAGGGAGCGAGTCGCTCTCCATGGCTCTGCTTGACCTCCTCCAGCGGCTTCTGCTGCTCCTCCTTCACGGGTTTAAATCACTGGAGAACACGAGTCTCTGAGAGCGGCCGGGGGTTTAGGGGAAGGAAACGAGGGAGAAAGAGGAATAGAAAGAGCTGCATTCAGCTTCAGGAAGAGCAGTGAAAGGAGGAGGAGGAGGAGGAAGCACAGCCCCTCTGACGCCGTGTTGACGTGCTGTACTGTACCTTTAACCCTGTGCTCAGCTTCCCAGCGCTGGAAGACTCCCACGGGATGCTGATGCTGCTTTCTCTGACCAGTATATGACTATTTACAGGTTAGCTTGAAGATTCAGAACAGATCGAGCCAAACACAGGTTACATATGAGCAACTTTAAACCAGACAGTTTAATTCCTTTCTTTTTATTAGCCATATAAACCTACTTTAAGTAGACCAAATCTGAAGTTTTACAGCTTACACTCTTACAAATAAAAGTGCTTTAAAGGTTCTTCAATCAATGCCATAAAAGAACCATTCAGTCAAAGAACATCTCTTTCTTACCTTTTTATAATCTGAACCGTCTTTCTCCACAAATAAGCTTGTGTGACACAGAAAGATCTTCAGATGTTACGGTTCTTTATGGAACTATTCAGACAGAAAGGTTCTTCTGTGGCATCCTGAAGCAGATTTATTTTTAAGAGTGTAGATTGAAGATTCAGTAGAGCAGTTTATTTGCTTTATATAATGAAACACGGGTTACAGGTAACTTTATACTGTATTATACTGTATAAATACTTTTCCCATTTTCCATATAAACAAGGGGCAAGTGCATTTGTTTTCTTTGCTTAAAGTTTCTTTATTTTATTTTTGCATTTTCATTTACATTTATCTAAATGATTAGAATTAGTATAAATCTAAGTTTTAATTAAATTTTTATTTATTCATTCATTTTTTTTATTCATTCAAGTCATTAAGAGTGCTGTATTAGTTATTGTATAAATATTGCATAAATCCTTTTGCTAAAATATTTATATATTTCTTATATACCAAAATTTGAATTAGAAGTTAATGTAATTTGTATTTTAAATGTTCTTTCCTTCATTTTATTTCATTAGGACATTAATCTTATTTTTTTGTAACTAGTATAAATCTTAATTCTATTTTATTTAATTTTATTTAATTTTATTTAATTTTATTTAATTTTATTAATTTTATTTAATTTAATTTAATTTAATTTAATTTAATTTATTTTATTTTATTTTATTTTATTTTATTTTATTTTATTTTATTTTATTTTATTTTATTTTATTTTATTATTTTCTTTCTTTCTTTCAATCAGTTATTCTTTTATTTATTTGCGTCTCCCTTCAGTTTGCCATAAATCCTAATTATTGTATAAGTTATTGTATAAATCTTTTTACTAAAGTATAGAGCAATCTAAAACGTGAAGCTTCATTAGAGCCTTGTGTTGTTTGCTTTGCATAATGATACATTATATAACTTTATTTAACCACTCATTTCCATTCTATAGCCTATTTTTTATTTCAGTTATTGATTTAGTAATTTTAGTACTTTAACTTAAACTCTATTTTTGCAATTAGTTGCTATGGCTACATTTTAAATTTTCTCTGTTTTCCATCTAACTTTTATATTTGATTGTATTTTTGAACAACTCTGGATTAAAGTGATCAGTCTGCCCTGTCAGTGACTGAAGAAAAAGCAGTTAATTAAATCTCAGGTTCAGTCGGTTTTGAAATAAAAGAGTTGTAGCTAATTAATATTCGAATGAGGAAACAAATTCACATTCAGTCTGTGTTGGCTCTTTGTGATTTCAGACTTGTGTTAGTCAGTCCAGTTATATAACCGTCAGCCCCAGCCTAAAGCTCTGCTCTCAGAGGACCCTTCTAGCCATGAGAACCTCTCCGTGTCTGGGACTGTATTTGTGAATTATTGCTGATGAAGCTTAGGTTCTCGTTCACAGGTCAGAGATTCAGTGACGAATGCAGCTCGGCCCAGAGGTCAGAGGTCAGAGGTCATGCACTCATCGTACTCTGAGACAGGGCAGCAAAGGACAGCTGTGAGACAAATCAATAATAACAGTGCAATAAAGGTCATTTGATCTGGTTATTAGGGAATTAAATGTATCGTTTCATGTGTCTCAGTTTATAATTATCTTTGTGATTGGGATTAGCATTAACAAATAGTACACAGAAAGATCTTCAGATGAACTATTTCAGACAGAAAGGTTCTTCTGTGGCATGTGAAGCAGATTTATTTTCAAAATGTAAAGATTAGAAGATTCAGTAGAGCATTTCACAAGAAAATCATACAGCTTTGGAAAGGCAGAAAGTGACATTATACGTTTATATTCTAGCCTTTGTTTTATTTGCTTAAAGTTTGCATTTTATTTTTGCATGCATTTACATTTATCTAAATGATTGAGAAAAACAAATCAAAACTAAGTTTTATTTAAATTTTTTTATTCATTCATTTTTTTATTCAATGACAAGTCATTAAGAGGAATTAAAGATGTAAATATTGCATAATCATTCAACAGAAATATTTATATAGGTTCTTATATAACAACTCAAATGTTCCAGAGCGGAATGATTTTATTTTGTTCATCTGGAAAACTCACTTTGTCTATTAGACATTAATCTTATTTTAAAATAGTATAAATCTTAATTCTAAATTTAATTTAATTCTTCCATCATGGTCTAATGTATTAATTTTAATTTAATTTAATTTAATTTAATTTAATTTAAATTTTAATTTTACATTTTAACATTTTATTTTATTTATTTATGATTTATTATATTTATTTCATTTATTTTATTTTTTTTTTTAATAATTAATTTCTTTCTCTGCATGAAACTCAATTTAAACTATTATACATTTCCTTCAAATTCCATTCTCAAATCCTAATTCGGGTTTGTATAAGTTATTGTATAAATCTTTATTACTAAAGTATAGAGCAACCACAGGCACCTCGAGACTGTTTTCATAAAGTACTAACCTTGTTTGTTTAGCATTAATCAACCCAATTTATTTAACCACGGTGAACTATATATGTATAGCCTATTCTCATTTCAGTTATTGATTTAGTACAGTTAACTTTAACTTAAACTCTATTTTTGTTAGTTCAAAGGAAACACACTATTTTCTCTTTTTCCATCTAACTTTTATATTTGATCAGTTATTTGAACAACTCTGGATTAAAGTGATCAGTCTAGACACTTCTGTCATGACATTAAGTCAAGTCAAGTCACCTTATTTGTTTCGGTTTTAATTAAATGTCAGGTTCAGTCAGGTTTAAAGGCTGCACAATATCAAGATGCTTAAGAATAGTTGTAGCTAATTCAATATTCAATTATCAGCTGAATGCATTTCATTAATTCATTTAGTCTGTGCATTGTTAGTCAGTCCAGTTATTACTATAACCTCGTTACAGCCTGATTAAAGCTCTGCTCTCAGGGGGTTAAAGCTGTTTGACTAAGCTCTGGTTTACAGCGCAAGGAGCCATGAGAACCTCGGTGACAGTCTGGGAAAATATTGGGAGAAGGCTCAGTCGGGGCCAGTTCCCCTCACAGGTCAGAGATTCAGTGACGAATGCAGCTCGGCCCAGAGGTCAGAGGTCAGAGGTCATGCACTCATCGTACTCTGAGACAGGGCAGCAAAGGACAGCTGTGAGACAAATCAATAATAACAGTGCAATAAAGGTCATTAGATCTGGTTATTGGGAATTCATCTCAGGTCTCAGTTTATAATTATCTTTGTGATTGGGATTAGCATTAACAAAAGCAATACAGAAGTACTACGGTACTGTATGAACTATTATAATGAAACGTCATGGTGCTTTTTGTCATTTTCAAAATAAAGATAAGAAATTCTTCATAAATTCACAAGAAAATCATACAGCTTTGGAAAGGCAGATATATTCTAGCCTTATTATTTGAGTTAAAGCCATGCATATGTTGCTTTGCAAGTTTGTGTAGCAGGATTGAGAAAAACAAATCAAAACTGGCTTCCTTTCAATTCAGGCCACTGCACAGGAAGTAGATTCCAATGACAGGAAGAGGAATTAAAGATGTTCAGCACAATCATTCAACAGAGGAATCTCATAGGTTCAACATAACAACTCAAATGTTCCAGAGCGGATGATTTCTTATGTGTTTTGTTCATCTGGAAAACTCACTTTGTGTTATTTGGCTCCACTTAGATTTAAAATAGACAACATAGGCAAATAATATTTTGTAACTGATACAGAACTTAAATACAAAGCCAGTGCAGAGACTGTAACATTATATTATGATCATAGTGAAAATGCAGAGTTATATGCATTTCATTGCATTTGCAAATCTGTAGCTTGTTCTCTGAAGAAACTCAGGACAAGCACTCTATACATTACAATAGTCCAGTCTAGAGTTCATGAATGCATCAGAAACATTGGGCAGTAGATGATCCGTGTTATTCAATGTTTCTAAGATGGAAGAAGAGACTGTTTAACCATAATATGATTTTCAAAAGATAGGTTGCTGTCTAATATAACACTCTGTAGAGTAAGTAACACGTCCTCTCATGTCACATTGTGATCAAAGATATTCTGTGTACTGTTTTAGGTCCAATAAGTAATATCTCGGTCTTATCTGAATTTAATGGAAGATTACTGGTCATATCAATCTTTTACATGTTTAGAGAGAACACTCCGTTAGCATTAGATAGTTTAGAGGTTTCATCTGGTTTTGTTGAGATATGAGTGTGTCATCAGCAACAATGGAAACTAATCAGCTATTTTCTAATAATATTACAAAGGGCAACATGTATAAAATAGCAGAGGACCTAGGACAGATCCTTGTGGTACTCCATACTTTACTGCTGATAATTAAATTATTCCCTGTTTAAATAAACAAAGTGGTAGGCTCAGATAAGATCTAGAGCCTGCGAAATACCTGTATAGTTTTGTAACTCAAAAATTAAATTTCCAGTTCTTTCCCAGAAGCTACGTGTAATCTATTAACTAACATCTAGATCTCAATCAGCTCATCTATGTTTGGTGACACAATGACGCTGTTATTGTCTCCAGGTGCCATTCCAAACCTGTATGATTTTCTTTCTAGCACTAATGTGAATTTTTAATGAATTTTGGCTTCCTCTGAGGTCCTCCGGGGTTGTCATCATTTGAGGTGTTCGGGTCATCTCAGATCATTTGAGTTGGATCCAGACTGAAGCTTGAATCATTTAGTCAGATCGGATAATAACCCGGATGAATCATTGAGTCAGTTCGGACGCGAATCATTTGAGTCAGTTCGGGACAGCGGAGCGAATCATTTGAGTCAGTTAGGACGGAGCGCGAATCATTTGAGTCAGTTCGGGACCGCTGGAGCGCGAATCATTTGAATCGTCGGCGCTGAGCGCAATCGCGAATCATTTGAGTCAGTTCGGGACCGCGGACCGCGAATCATCAGTTCGGGAGCGCGAATCATTTGAGTCAGTTCGAGCGAGGCGTGATTCGCGAATCATTTGAGTCAGATTCTGGACCGCGAGCGCGAATCATTTGAGTCAGTTCGGGGGAGCGAATCGCTGGATCATTTGAGCAGTTCGGGACGCGGAGCGAATCATTTTAATCAGATCGGGATCGCAGAGCGGATTCGCGAATCATTTGAGTCAGTTCGGGACCGCGGAGCGCAATCATTTGAGTCAGTTCGGACGCGAGCGCGAATCATTTGAGTCAGTTCTGGGACCGCGGAGCGTGAATCAGAGTCAGTGGGACGCGGAGCGTGAATCATTAGAGTCAGTTCGGGCGCAGCGTGAATCATTAGAGTCAGTTCGAGGAGCGTGAATCGCGAATCATTTGAGTCAGTTCGGACGCGAGCGCAAATCATTTGAGTCAGTTCGGGACGCGAGCAATCATTGAGTTCGGGACCGCGGAGCGTGAATCGAGTCAGTTCGGGACGGAGCGTGAATCATTAGAGTCAGTTCGGGACCGCGGAGCGTGAATCATGAGTCAGTTCGGAGCGAATCATTATTTGAGTCAGTTCGAGCGAATCATTGAATCAGAATCGCGAATCATTTGAGTCAGTTCGACGGAAAGTATAACAATCATAAAACACAAACCAAGAAAATGCCAATAATGGCAGTTTTGAGAGCGGATGTTTGCGTGACGTCTGGAGTCAGTTCGTAGGAGCGTGTGATCAGATCAGTTCAGAGTCGTGAAGGGTTCATTAGAGTTGTTGTTAATCTTCTTGAGTCATATTTGCTGTTCGTAGCGAATGTTTGTCGCGTTCTGATGCTCATCTTAAACGGGCTGGAGCGCATTTGATCTGTTTTCTATTGTCTTATATATACTTTTGATTATGAACAGTACAAAACTTAAAATACATTAATAATCAGTAGTAAAGTATAAGGGCACATCACCTCAAATACACCCTTGTACCACTGCCATTTTTTCTCCACTGTTTGATTTGAAGACTGATGTTTTCTCTTACTGTTTACAAGGATATTAGCTAAACATGCATTTTGATTTAGTTTTGTCTGATTTATTCAGATAACACACAAGCGTGAGGAGAGTCATTTAGTTGTTGTTGGTCTTCGCGCTTCAGATGTGTGCTGTTCTTGCAGTCAGTGTTATATTCCAGCACTAATGAATATTATATTATTATTATATATATAAGCCTTCGCTAAATCCTTATATCGAGTCCTGATGTGTGAGATTGAAGGAGAATGCACGTGTTGAAGGTAATGCATAGACGGACATTATATGAAAATGTGGACAGTGCCAAAATAAAGGTGCCTTTTTATACTACAGATATGGATATTTTACGCGTGGCATCAATGCATCGTATCGTCATACATTGTATCGATATATCAAGCCATATCGATGAATCGTTACACCCTAGTATCTATCTGTATATCTATCTGTCTGTCTGTCTGTGTCTGTCTATCTATCCTATATTGGCTTTTTCAGCTTGTGGAAAAGCTGCTTATGGTGAGCTCTAGTTCATTATGTGACTGATTATGTGACGGTTATCATTGTATCAGGTACAAAACAGATGTCAGAACTTCAATAGTTTGGTTTATTAATATTTTAAATTTTAATTGTCGATTTAAGTTAAATCTGTAAACCTTAAAATGTTGCTACTGTATTTTTTACGGTAAAAATCTGGCAACTGTCTTCTGTGTGTGTGTTTTTTTACAGTACATTTGACAGATTTTTTACTTTTTACAGTGTAGTCTTTGCATCTGTTTTGTTTGATGTTTGAATTAGGTCTCCTCTGTTGGAATAGAATTGGCTAGATGGCGCTGTCACAAAAAATAGGGTCCTAGAGCTATGGTCCTAGAGCTGTGGTCCTAGAGCTGCGGTCCTAGAGCTGCGGTCCTAGAGCTGCGGTCCTAGAGCTGCGGTCCTAGAGCTGGGTCCCAGAGCTGCGGTCCCAGAGCTGCGGTCCTAGAGCTGCGGTCCTAGAGCTGCGGGCCTAGAGCTGCGGGCCAGAGCTGCGGGCCTGAGTCTGCAGGTTTCAGTGCAGAAACATACGCCGCGCGCTGCTGGTTAAACGGGCTTTCACCTCAGGCAGTCAGTCAGTGAGTCTCAGGCAGCTTTAGCTTCAGCTTCAGGATCGGTTCTGGACTGGAAATGGGTCGGCAGGGGCAGAGATGGTCAGTGTGGATCTTATTATTGGGATTGTCAGTGTGTGTCAGCGGGATAACACGACAGGAACTTTTTCCATTCGGGAGAAGCGCAGGCGACCAGTCTCTCGATGAAGGCAACGACGAGACCCAGGAGATCACTCTGAAGAAGCCCGTGACATTCTACAGCGGACAGTTCAACAAGATTTACGTGAGTGTTTCAGCTCTGAATCATATAGCTTCAGTGTTGGCCAATTACTTGTTACATGTAACGGAATTACGTCATTGAGCTACAAAATAAATGTAACTAATCTGTTACAGTTACTGAGAAAAAAATGTGGAATTAAATTACAGTTACAAAGAAGGTTACATCTGAATATTTTCACACACACAAAGAGTTTATTAATTAATATTAAAAGTGTATTAACTGCTCTAAAATATGAGACACCAAAGTTTCAGGAGATTATTTAATTTATTTAATTTTTTTTTTATTTTATCTTTTTCTTTTAATTTTTTCCCTCTTGTTTTTCTTTTTCAAATTACTGAATCAACACTAATAACTTGTGTTTAGTTATTGAAACGTGCCACTAAAGTTTGTATTTGAATTGTATGCCTTAAAATAAAATAAGTTTCAGTAGTTTAGGACACAAGCGTATCGATAGGTGTTTTATTTTCTATCTGGGTTTATGTATATGCTTTATGTTTTAAGATAAACAGTTTTT
>CM050429.1:29549881-29559881 GCA_027564155.1 Gymnocypris eckloni scoliostomus | reverse complement strand
ATAAAATATAATGTTTCTATTGCATAAGTATTCATACCCTTATCTGGGACCGTTGTAATTTATCTCAGGAGCACTCGTATAGCTCGTATATGTTACTACACTTCGAGTGAAGTTAACCTGTGGCAAATTCAATTGAATGGGTATGATTTGGAAAGGCACACGCGTCTTAATAAAAGGTCTAACAGCTGATAATGCATATCAGAGCAAAAACAAGCCCTTGGGACAAAAGAACAGTCTGTAGAGCTCAGAAACAGGTTTGCAAGGGGTATGAATATTTTCACTTTGAAGGCACTGTAATAAACAAGTGGGAAAAAATCTAGTATCATTTTAGTTATTTTAAGTTTATATAATTAATATAATAGATTTTATTAATATTTTTAATGTTTTAGTTAAAGTTTTGTCATTTGTATTAGTAGATGTATATCTATTTTTATATGTCTATAGTTTTTTAATTACATTTTTTAATTATAATATTTTTAGTTAATTTGCCAAGGCAACATTTCTAATTTTCGATTAGTCTTTCAATCAAAATTTCTCTTTTTTATTTGATTTATTCTAATATGCTTAATCACCCCTCCCCTTTTCTAGACACATACATTTTGTACAGTACTGTGTTTTAATTATACATTTATGTGTTTCTTTATTATAACTGTGTAGCCTAACAACAGGTCCAGTTGACTGATTCAGATGATACTTGAGTCTTCAAAAGCGCTTTATCCAGAAGAACTTGTTCTCAAGAGTCCTTTGTTTGTGAATCAGACTCCACTGACCACGCTGTATATTTGAACGCAGATTTTCATTGTGTGTAATATGTTTCAGGATCAGTTCTTTCCAGTGGCGGCTGGTCAATAGGTGGCGCTGGGGCTTCAAGTTAGCCCCCTTTAACATGTTAACAATAAGTTAAAAATACATCGCAAATATTAACTAAATTAAATCATTTAGTCATAGTATTCTACTGTTAGTTATATTATAATTATTGAAAATCTAAAAATCTAAACTATATTTCTTTCATATTTGTGTGCGGGCGCCGGACTAATGAGTGTATGTAGGTACACAAACTTTTCAAAAGCATGTGATTTGAGGCTAAGCTCTAATTGGCTCGTTTCAAACTGTCCTTGGGGCGCAGGCTCCTCCCACTTTTGTTGTTAGAGCGAATCAATGTTGTTTTGATATGTTTGGCCTCATGTGATTGGACCGTTCTCAACGACTCTCGTTCCACTCAGCAGCAGCTCGTCAGTTGACAGACAGGTACTAATTAATGTGGAAGCAAGCGCAATATCTCCAGATGAAAGAACATTCGGTTTTATCTTTACAAAAACACCGTTCACAAGGCGTTCGGATGAAGAAAAAAGATCAAGGAGCTTGGACCAGATCGCCCGTACTTTCAGTTTGTTTGCACCCCCCCAAAAATGTTTAGCACCAGCCGCCACTGGTTCTTTCTCTCATAACATTCAGATTGTTAACTCATAATTCAGATTAAACACAATGTCATGTTGACATCATTAACCAATCTGAACAACATTGTGTTGTAGTGTTTGATTTCCGTCTGTTTCTCTCACGTTTAGATCAACACCAATGGCTTTGTTGCTCTGGAGAAGCCAGCTGGAGAATCCGAGTATCTGGGCAACATGCCGGCCGGTTTCGGGATGATCGCTGCTCTGCAGGGCGACCTGGACACCAGCGACGGTGTGGGAAAGGTGTTCTTCCGCCAGGACTCCAGTCCGGCTCTTCTACAGCAGGCGGCCGATCACATCAACAGAGCCTTCCCCGAGGATGCCGTGGTGAACCCCATCAGCGCTGTGGTGGTCACATGGGTGGACGTGGCGTCTCATCAGGCTGAGAGCAGAGGAGACGGACTGGAGACCACCGGAGGAGTGAGGGTCAGTTCACACATATAGCATGCGTGTTTCATGGATGTATTGCTCTTTACTGCTGCTGGTTGAATCTGTGAAAATCAAGCATCTGCATTCATGTGTGTTCTGGACATGAGAACAATGCATCACAATTATTAATGCATGCATCCAACTCACGTGTACTGCAACATTCATATTCCTAAAGTATTTGTGTGTTATTCTCCAGTTAAAAGATTTACAAATTCTAAGGACAAGTTTAATTAGCTTTAACTCGTTTACAGCACAATTAACTTGTTTACAAGGCTTCATATAGGTTGTATTTTGAATATATTAATACTATGTTATTTTATTTGAGTATAATTAATTTAGTATAATTAATATACTATTACAGTTTTTATTGATATGTGGATATTGTTTTCATTCTATTAGTTAAAGTTTTAGTCATTTTGTTGTGTTTTTTGACATTTCAATTTTTAGTATTATGTGTTTATATTTGTTATATATGTGTTTAAAACATAAATTGCGTCAGATATTAAGGTTACTATTTTAATTTTATTTAAGTATTTTACACTGGCAGATCTTTTCACTTATTTTAAATATAAAAGAGTTAACAACAAGTGGGGAAAATCTGTGTTATTTTTGTGTAATTAATATAATATTAGAATATGTTATTCATATTTTGAATTATTTTAATTTAAGATTCAAATGTTATTTTTATTATTTTGTTGTTTATTTTTGTCATTTTTATTTTAATTAATGTTTATGTTAGTTTTAGGAATTTTAGGAATTTTAGGACGTTTTTCAATAAATCACCGCTATTTATGTGTCTGAATAGTTTTATTAATATATATTTCAGTTTTAGTTTTGGAAATGTTAATATTTTAACTTGAACTACATAAAAATGAGACATGTTGTTTCAGCATCTAACTGAAATAATGAAGTTTTTCAATTAAATCACCGCTATTTATGTGTCTGAATAGTTTTATTAATATTTATTTCAGTTTTAGTTTTGGAAATGTTAATATTTTAACTTGAACTACATAAAAATGAGACACGTTTCAGCATCTAACTGAAATAATGAAGTTTTTCAATAAAATCACCGATATTTATGTGTCTGAATAGTTTTATTAATATATATATATTTCAGTTTTAGTTTTGGAAATTAAAATGAGACATGTTTCAGCATCTAACTGAAATAATGAAGTTTTTCAATCAAATCAGCTCTATTTATGCATCTGAATAGTTTTATTAATATTTATTTCAGTTTTAGTTTTGGAAATTAAAATGAGACATGTTTCAGCATCTAGTTTTTCAATCAAATCGCAGACTCTTGAGGGTGAATGACTTCCAATGGCTGTGTCATTGCAGATTGCTGTATGTGTGAGTTCTGGGTTGAACTGATTGTGTACGAGTTATTAAATCCTAATAAAGCATGCTCTCTCTCCGTCTAGCGGAATACGTTTCAGCTGGTCGTGGCTTCTCTGGAGACGATGTCTTACGTGATTCTTCTCTACCCGAGAGAAGCGATGCAGTTCCAGAGCACCGGCAGCTCCACGATGCACGCCGGCTTCAGTAAAGGACAGGAGACGTACTTACTGCTTTATAAGAAGCAAGGACCGTACTATCGCATCACAGACGACACCGAGGCATCCGTCAGGAACTTAGCCGAGTACGTTCGGTTGTGTTAGTGCTGGACTTCACCTCGATATAATACAGAGTACTGGAGTGTGTTTAAGTGTGTTTTTAAGGGTTTTTCTTTAGAAAGCTTTACTTCACAACATTCCAAAGCATAATACTGAACGTTTTACTGCTCTACGTTTCATATTAAATATCATTTAACACTTAATTACATTATAAATCTAGTACTTACTTTTACTCAAGTAAATGTAATTGAAAGATTTACTTGAGAACAAGAAAGTGCTACATTTTTATGTATTAAAGGTAAAAACTACTTTTATTTAGGAAATATAGTTTGGAATGAAGTAAAGTTTTCCAAAGAAAAACACTCTAATTTTTGAATAGACCTGAGTATAGTAAAATACTTCACTATTGTGCGTCTCTGTTAATTATTGTCATCATGTGCTCATCCTAATGATGCTCCAAATCTTTTTCTTTCTTCTGTCAAACTAAAAAGCACAAGAAGCTTCATGCAGGTCTTTTCTAAAACATTATATCATGATCTCAAACTCCAAAATGGACCAAAAACACCATAATGCTCTTTAAACTAATGATAGAAGCATACAACAGCTGTATGTAGAATGAGATTTGAGCGCTGCTGTAGAGGACGATTTCAGTCAATGAAGTGCAAAATATCATTTTTTAATCTGGATTTTTGTCTTGTTTTCCAGAATAAATATCCAAACATTATTAAACCAAGAAAAATGTACTTGAGGAGCAAAATACTTAAGATATTAATTCTTGTTTTCTGAAATAAAGCATAAAAATGAGATAAAAAACAAATACACAAACACTTTTATTTCTCTGACCTCATTGACAGATATTTTTCTTGTTTTAAACATAAACTTAATAATAATAACTTAATATTTTTTAGCAAACAAAGCTTGATATCTTAAGTATTTTTGCTTAACAATTAAATCTATCTTGATTTAAGAATTGTCTTTATTGATTTAGCAATGTTTATATCAAATAATCAAGCATATTCATTTTAATTAACCGCTTTGAGCTACAATATTTATTGAGATCGGCAATAAAATATTTTTCTTTTATACAAATATCTAAACATTCTTTAATCAAGATACATTTACTAAAGAAACAAAAAGCTTAAGATATTAAGTCTTGTTTTACTAAAACAATTATCAAAATTTAGAGAATTTATGCTTAGAACAAGAAGAAATATGTTCATTGGGTCAAAAAACATAAACCTAATTTAAAAAAAGTTTTTTTTAATACCCCATTGACAGACATTTTTCCTTGTTTTATGCATACATTTTCATAATTGAGACATTTTCATAAAACAAAACTAAATATCTCATCTACTTTTGCTTAACAAGTAAATGTATTTAATGATGCTTTTGTTGATTTATGTCTATATCCGTAATTTTCCTTCTTAATAATTTTAATTAAAGTCTCAATTTAAGATTTTTAAATGTATAATGGAAGACAAAACAAGACTTAATATGAAGCATGTAAAATCATTGTTTTGAAGTTTGGCCTACTTTTATCTAATAGTCGTTTTGTATTTAGTATGGTACTTTTTGTAATTTTTGGAGCTTGACAGATGCTATGAATTGTAAAGAAAAAATTTTAAGAACATTTCTCTATTTATGTCCATTGGAGCAACTGGATTTGTATTTTCAGGTGAACTAATACTGTTTTGGTAACTATTTAGCAGTGTAAGTATACTTTAACCACGTTTTCCCATGTCTTTTCCAGGCACACTAACTCCGGAAAGCGTGGCGTGTGGGTGTATGAAGTAGGAACGTTCCCTCACTTCACAGACGTCGCTCCTGGAGAAGTACTAGTCTTACCTTTGGATTCCCACCAATATCAGACCACAAGAAACCACGCGCATCAACACCCGGTGTATCCTGACGTCCAGCAGGAGAGCCTGGATGGAGTTTATGATCGTCCAGAACATCCTCCACCCATCCAGGTGCATACGGTTCAGTACACACCTGAACGACCGGCGGTCGTGGAAATCCAAAATGAAGACAACATCGAGGTTGACGGTCAGCATGAATGGTTTATTCACTCAAACAAGCAACAGCTTTGCTCTTTTCTTCAGCTAAAATGATCTCTTTTCTTTGCACACAGTATTTACATACAACTCTGTTGAATGTGACGGACAGAAGTGCTCTAAGTTTGGTGAATGCAGGACTTATCAGAGCGGACGATGCTGCCGGTGTAATCCTGGATACTACGGCAGCGGGGTTCAGTGTGTGCCTGATGGTAAAGCCTCTATAATGGACTAAAGTTGTTATTTTTGTTATAGAAATGCTTTCCTATGGTGGGTTATGATCTCTGACAGCATAGAGAAATAAGAAATAAGAACAATTAATTAATAAAATCACTGGTTTGTGCTTCTCTGATGTCCCTTAATGGTCACATGAACTTTATTGACAGTATTTATGATTTAGAAAGTATATATATATATATATATATATAAGTATACACGTATATAAAGTATGTACAATATTTAATGCAAATAATCAAGTATATTGTGTACAGCAAAAAAGACTAGTAGACTTCAATTGTTATTTTTTATAATTTAAAACATTTTTTTTTTTATAATTTTTATATCACTTGCTTGTGTTAGACCTTTTTAATAAACCAAATATTTGCAATTACGAAAATATTTTAAAATTAAATTAATTAGTAGCTTCTCATCAACTCCCAAACTCTATATTAGAATAAACAATATTTCACATATCATTTGTTGTTTACATGTCTCTTTTATTGTGGGACAAACAAATGAAGTGTTATTTAAATACAAAGTAACTATAATGAATACATGTTCCATGTTGAGCAAGTAAACACATCTGCTGTTGTCAAAAAACATTTTTCATCTTCAGTCTGTCTTATCTTAATCAAGGCCAAGGTTTCTTTATTTGTCACAGAATAAATTATACAGGGTATAATTAGAAGTGAAATGTAATCGAATCAGGTCCGCTCAGTGGACAGTGCAAAATAATAAAAAATAAAAATTATATAAAGTAACACAACACAAGAGCATATATATGGTAAAAAAAAAAGAGAAATAAGAGTAAAATGTGCAATGAAATAAAACGTTCAAAACAATAAGATGTGCAAAACAATAAGATGTGCAAAAAACAATAAGATGTGCAAAACAATAAGATGTGCAAAACAATAAGATGTGCAGAAAACAATAAAATGTGCAAAAAACAATAAGATGTGCAAAAAAAAAACCAGTGTACTGGGACTTAATAAATAGTAATGTGAATAAGAGGGATGTGCAACGGGTTGTTCATGGTATTGTACATAATCATATTGTTTAGTCTAGGTCGTTTCTGGTTATATTAATATATGTCATGTTTGAGGTCTGTTAAATGATATTTGTGTTACTTTCACACAATAGACAGTTGTTGCTCTGTGTTGGGTTTGATGTCAAATCTGAATCCTACAGTCATAATGACGTCTGATGATCTTTGCCAGGTGTTCCTCAGAGGATGAACGGTAAAGTGAGCGGCAGGGTGCTTGTGGGAAACTCACCGGTGCCTGTGGACTTTGCCAGTAACGATCTCCACTCGTATGTGGTGGTGAATGACGGCAGAGCGTACGTGGCCATCAGCGCCATTCCCCCGATCGTCGGCTTCTCTCTGCAGCCGCTGTCGTCCGTCGGAGAAATCATCGGCTGGGCTTTCGCTCTTCAGCAGCCGGGCTTCAAGAACGGCTTCAGCACCATTGGTGAGAAGTGCTCGATAAGGGACTTCACATTTCTAACTGTGATATCGAACAGATCTTATTTAGCTCAGGGTTATTATAGTATACTAAAACTGAAAATGAAAATAAACCATAAAATCATCCAGAACATCTTCATTACTTGAAGTTATGTTAACTGATACATTCAACTGAAAAATGAAATATAAAAAGCTTATTTCAGCTTATTGGCAAGGCAATATTTACATTTGATTTGATTTATCAGAGCTATGCAAGTTATCAGAAGCAAATATTTCTTGTAACAAGCAATCCTTTTTAAATGAATGTATTTTCAGCAAACTCTGTGTTTTGACACATCAGTTTGATGGAAATCCAGCCTCACACTCCCTCTTTGACCTGTCTGTCAGGCGGAGAGTTCAGACGTCAGGCCGACGTGACCTTCCAGCCAGGCGGGGAAAGGTTCACCATCTCTCAGGAGTTCAAAGGCATTGATGAACATGACCACTTGATGGTTGAAACCAGACTTGAAGGAAAGATTCCTGAGCTTCCCGAGGGAGCCACAGTTCAGATCAACCCCTACACAGAGATCTACCAGTACAGCACCAACTGTGAGTCAAACCGTCATGACTGCATGTGTATGCATAAAACAATGATGAGTATGCATAATAATACAATAATGTATGCAACAATAAAACACAAATGAGTATGTATCAGTGTGCATACTAAAACATGCATGAGTATGCATGATAAAACATGCATGAGTGTGCATGATAAAACATGCATGAGTCTGTATGATAAAACATGCATGAGTATGTATTAGTATGAAAGATAAAACATGCACGAGTATGTATGAGTATGCATGATAAATCATTCATGAGTATGGATGATAAAACATGCATGAGTATGTATGATAAAATATGCTGAATATGTATAAGTGTGGAAGATAAAACATGCATGATTATGTATGAGTATGGAAGATAAAACATGCATGATTATGTATGAGTATGCATGATAAAACATTCATGAGTAAGGATGATAAACATGCATGAGGAGTATGGATGATAAAACATGCATGCATGTATGTATAAAACATTCAGTATGAGTATGGATGATAAAACATTCATGAGTATGGATGATAAAACATGTATGAGTATGTATGAGTATGGAAGATAAAACATGCATGTATGGTATGGAATGATAAAACATGCATGAGTATGTATGAGTATGGAATGATAAAACATTTACAGTATGAATGATAAAACATGCATGAGTATGTATGAGTATGCATGATAAATCATTCATGAGTATGGATGATAAAACATGCATGAGTATGTATGAGTATGCATGATAAATCATTCATGAGTATGGATGATAAAACATGCATGAGTATGTATGAGTATGCATGATAAAACATTTACGAGTATGAATGATAAAACATGCTTGAGTATGTATGAGTATGCATGATAAATCATTCATGAGTATGGATGATAAAACATGCATGAGTATGTATGAGTATGCATGATAAATCATTCATGAGTATGGATGATACAACATGCTTGAGTATGTATGAGTATGCATGATAAAACATGCATGAGTATGTATGATAAAATATGCGTGAGTATGTACAAGTGTGGAAGATAAAACATGCATGATTATATATGAGTATGCATGATAAAACATTAATGAGTGAGGATGATAAAATATGCGTGAGTATGTATGAGTATGAAAGATCAAACATGCGTGAGTATGTATGAGTATGGAAGATAAAACATGCGTGAGTATGTATGAGTATGGAAGATAAAATATGCGTGAGTATGTATGAGTATGGAAGATAAAACATGCGTGAGTATGTATGAGTATGGTAGATAAAACTTGCATGAGTATGTATGAGTATGGAAGATAAAACAGGCATGAGTATGGAAGATAAAACGTGCGTGAATATGGATGTTAAAGCATGCGTGAGTATGTATAGGTGTGGGTGATTAAATATGTATGAGTATGCATGATAAAACATTCACGAGTATGGCTGATAAAGCATGCATGAGTATGTATGAGTATGAACATGCGTGAGTATGTATGGATGGAAGATAAAACATGCGTGAGTATGTATGTGTATGAACATGCGTGAGGAAGATAAAACATGTTATGAAACCTGTTGACTCGTGTGACTCTTCTGTCAGTGATCACTGCTTCATCCACTCGGGAGTATGTGATCAATCTGCAGGACGGTTCAACCCAAAGCAGAAGCTACACATTCAGAGAGACCATCACGTTTCAGGGCTGCCAGCTTGATGAAGTCGTCAGAGCCGTGCCGTCCACACAGATGCTCAGTGTGGACCAGGTGTTCGTCATGTATGATAAGAGCGATCAGCTCTTGCGTTACGCCATGAGTAACAAGATTGGAGACGTCAACGGTGAGGCCAGATCTGAGAAAATAGGGCTAGGGCTGCACGATGAATAGTATTTTAATCATGACCAAGATTTCTGCTTTTCTTAATGAATTAAGCATAATTTGATTTATTTATACTGGAAATAAATACTGTAAATCTTGCATTGGTAAAAAGCCTCCATGCTTTCATGCTTACAGTTGCCAGATGTTAAAACCAAGAGTTTAAATCCCCCAATTACAGATTTTCTCTTAAATTAATACATTTTCTGCCCAGAGTTTTACTTACTCTTCCCAGGCTGGTGACCATATGGTTTCTACTTATTGCTACTTAAAAAATTAGAGTTTTTTACTTGCAATTGCAAGATCTCATAATTGCAATATGTAAACTCGTAGTTAAGAG